>WTXE01000219.1:0-44455 GCA_022496225.1 Russula aff. rugulosa BPL654 | reverse complement strand
GTTTCGACCATTCAACGACTCCGATTCAGATATATCACCGAATCACACTGATTTATCAACGGCGTCTTTCGATGCACGACTATTGGCCACTACCGTCACTTCGATCAGAAATTCGCTAACAGAGCTGTGTGATTGCACCCTGCACGTTGGATGACGGTATATATGTGGCCAGTGCTCCGAGTGGCCACGGTACCAATCTCGCTCTCCCCGCCTTCCATCACATTATTGATTTTCCCCAGGATGGTTAATTACCACGATCCCGTCGTAGTCGCGCAGGATTATTGTGCGTCCACCTTTGCGGCAAAACATGCGAGCTCGTTGAGCCGGCTAACTTCTTTCGACAGTGGCAATATCGAAGCTCTGGCATGCCTTGGCTGGACTTTACTTGTATGTCTGCCCTGCCGCTCGTCCACTTTGCTCTCATACCGTATCGAATCATCCCGCGTTCATTTCCAGCTGGGAGTTTTTCACTACTCTCAATTACGAGCGGGATGTCTTCCGAGGGCATCGCCCCTTCCGTTGGACGATATGGGTCGTAGCAATTGCGCGCTTTCTGTTGGGCTTCTTTGCCCGGCGCTGAGCGCTCTACTAACATATCTCCTTTGGTAGATCTACTTACCACGCGCATAGCCACTCTATTGGCTGTAGTGCTTTCCTTAGTTGATATCGACGTTTCCACCCGATACAACTGCAAGGTGCGCGCATTTCACACCTACTTTTTATGCGCCCACTGATAGGCCGTGATCCGAAGGTTGAGACCGTTTTCCTAATTGTGAGTAAAGCTCCCTTGATGTGCCCAATCTATCCCTAGGGGAAGAACGTCTAGCATTCTGATTACTTTATTTTCTAGGCATTTTCGTTTTTGGCCGCAGCCGCTGCTTCTCTCTTGATCGTGCTTCGTATGTATGTCCCGTTTCCTGATCCAATTATCTTCTACAGTTAGGCACTCATGGGCACCGCCAGCATCGCCATTTGGAACATGAAGAAGATTGTCATAGCGATAGCAACTAGCGTATGGGGAGCCGGCTTTATATCCCAAATTCAAAGTAAGCCCCTTCAAGTTTCTCCCTTCGGCGGAAGTTCATAACCTCTTTTTAAACGTGCCATGGCACTACTAGCCATCGTGCGGGTGAATAATCAACCTAAATTGTAGCAGACCTTCTGGATTCATCCATCCCTAGATCCGCGTTGAATCAATACCTGGAACGGCCACTTGTGTAGTGGCCAACCCGCACATCGCCAATCTTAACACTCTCGTGAGCTTCACGACCGACATCATCTTGCTGTTTATCATGTTATTTGGCCTGTTTCGCCTACGTTTCCACAAATCCAGCGCATTTGGTATGGGACGCACCCTGTGGAGACAGGTGGCTGTTGATGCTTCTTGCTGGCCGTAATGTTCTCTTTACGCTGATATATCGCTCCCTATTCACAAGGGTCTCGTTTGGCTCTCGGTCGCCTTCATAGCTGACGTCCTACCGTTGGTAAGTGGTCAGTTTCATGTGCCGGTCTGCTTATCGCCATTTTTCGTCGTAGGTGTTTATTTATTTGAACCTAAACGGTTGTTACTTTTTATATATCTTGTTGACAAAGAATACTGATGACTGGATTCGCTTTTGTTCGAAATATTAGGTCCGCTCGACGATGTGCGTTCTTATTTTTTTACTAGTGCTTGTGTAGGTAGCTATGGGTTTTCATCACCTCTTGGAATTACAGATATTCCTGGTTCCCTGGATTGTTGCCTCGTCGATCGCTGCGACTCGAATCCATCGTGACCTGGCAGACTATGCCTCCACAGGGTGCACCGAACAGTACGACACAACTTCATCCCATTCTTCTCTGCACTCACATAGATGCCGTAGACAGTTCGACGCCAGCCACAGCCACGGTAAAGCAAATGGCCGCGCAGAATGGAACGCCATTAGAGCCCCCATCACGCGCACTCAGCTGAGCCGCATGGACTCGGAGGTGGCGATACCTGAGATGTATGAGCTAGATGAGACGCCGCAAATGCGCCAGCATGTCTCGGCAGGCCCACTCATCGATGTCGAAGGACAGTTGTGCGAAAAACTCGCCGGACAACCCGAGCTTGACGAAAACGTGGAGAACGGTGTGCCAGTGGGCACTGCAACAGAAAGATCCATGACATAAAAGTTGCCACAACTGGAATGACGTAGACATTGGACAGGGTCTTCTAATCGGTGGCGCTAACCAACGTGTCATCGGAACGCTGAGCGGTCATATTCACCTTCGACGAAAGGTCACGGCCGCGGAGCTTTGGAGCCGAATACAAGTGCATGTCAGTATCTCACTTTAGGTCAATCACAGTTTGTCGAATTCCTTGCTGCCATATTACAGTAAACATGTAAATAATGCGTACAACGTGCCCGTTTCGTCGTCTGGGACTCTGGCCAGGTAGAATCTAGTGATTGTCATATCATCAAGTCAAAAAAACCCTTCGCCTTCTAAGGCCATACTGACCAGACCAGGACTCCCGTAAAGACGTCGATGTCTGAGTAGTCAACCGTGGCCATCAACGGTACAAATGATCAAATCCTCGTGTCTCTCCCTCGTCAAGCGAGGTGGCGCGAAGGCGTGATTAGAGCCCTAGTAGCGCGTCGCGCGTGTTTCCGATTCGCCGAGCGTGAGCGCGCACTTGAACGCCTCTCCGACTTGGAGCCTGAGCACAAGAGTTAAATGGCACGTATCATTGGCTGATGACGCGATGACGGTCGATTATATTCGCCCTCATACAGCCAAGGAGGGTGGATCTTTAAGCTTCAAGTCCTGGAATACAAATAAGTTACAACAGGGTGACCGTTTTTCGGTTAGAGATGAAGGCCTTTGCAGCATTTCTGGAAGGAAACGAGATATTGTGTTCTTCGTCGAATAGAATGTAGGTTTGCCAAGCGGGGCAATTGATGCCGCAGGTGAACGCTGTGACTGCTCCGTTGAAAAAAGGGTGGAAATCGCTGACAATAATAGCGGAGATACATTTACTCGACAACTTCTTCTGTCTGATCGATGAGCTCGTCAATCCATACCTCAATCTCCTCCTTATCTTCCTCCTCCTGCTTCCGCCCAGACGCCTCTCCGCGCCTCCCCCGGGCCCGACGTACCTCAGCCACCTCCTCAGTAACACGCACGCGCCACGCATTCCACTCATCCACAGCACGCTTCCGCTGCGCCACAAGTTCCGCGCTCACTGTCGTCTCCTCCGCCGCATCTGCCTCCTCGAACGCGCGCGAGTACTCTCGCAAGTTCTTCCGTATCTTTTGTTTCTGTTTATTTGTCAGCAATGACGGCGGTCGTGGGCGCCACAGGAACTGCTTGAATCGGTCCAGGAGCCGCTTCTCGATCTCCTGGCCCCGGAAATCCCAGATCGCGTACCCATTCTCAATCTGCGGTGCAGTGCGATGCAGTTGTCAGTACGCTATGCAGAAAGTATTCAAGTACACGACGGCTGGGTATCGTACCGTATGTGTCCAGGCACTCGCGGCGGTGGCGAGGTATCGCCCACTCGGGTCCCACTCGACATCGGTAACGCCATAATGGTCTGCCACGCCAAGCTGTTGGATGCCAGCGGCCCACTCCTCCTTGGATGCGTCTTTCTTGACCGTTTCGTCGAAGTTGAAATCGAGGTCCCAGAACTCCAGCTCGGACTTCGACGTCGACCCCACGGTCGCGAGCACGATGTGACGTCCGCGCGGTGACCATCGGATGGTATTTGTCGTGCGGCCCGCAAGCGTCCCTATGACAGCAAGGTTAGGAGTTTAGGTTCGACGGCAACAACTTCCATGGACGCACGGAGAAGCCTAAAGTCGTTCTTGCTGTGATCAAGTTGATAGAAACTGACATCCGTCTTGAGGGTAACTCCCGCTCCGGGATTACCAGATTGGGATCACTACTTGACACGATGGCGAAACGGTCGCCTTTTGGCTCCCACGAGAAGTCCGTGACCGTATCTATGCGCCGTGTCAAAGAAAATAACAGCAAAAAACACGCAATCATCATACCTTTGAGCTCGACAACTTCTACTGGGAAGTCCTTTTCGCGCACGCGGAATATCTCGAGGTTGCAAAACATAGATTTTTTAGTCTTGGTGTGGCGGTCAACCCGGACACAGAGGAAGTCACCCCGATTCTGCCAATACAACCGACACTGAAAGAAAATAAAAATCAACTGCCGTGGACTAACCATAAGGCGTGTATGAACAATCCCACCTCTGAAACATTGAACAAATTTTTCTGGCAAAGAACCGTTCGAGAAGGGAAGTTGATCAGGGTAACGCGAGCTGGTTGATTGGCGACCTCCGGCGTCCAATACACAAGCATGTTTTCCGTGGGCTTTTTTGATGCTTTTGCGCCATCTTCACGATCAACGTCTCCGTGCGGACACCACTCAAAATCGACGACGCCTTCGATTTTCAGGCTCTTCCTGCCCTGCAAGCCCATGCCCGGCAACTCGTAGACACTGATCTGCTGTCCCGATGTCAGGCGGGCGGTATACTTGTCGTCTGCGCTCCACTTGAGGGCAGGCCAGGCCATTTGTTTCCTCGGGCCCTCTCCTTCAGGGAGGATGGAGGGGAAAGTGCGCAGTAGGTGGCCAGTTTTGATGTCCCAGACGGCAATGTTGTTGCCCTCGTCTTCTGCAGAGAAAAATCGAGGGCCTTGTGGCATGTCCTCCGCCGACACGACGATGGGTTCATGGGACCACGTTACGAGGTATTGCTCGCAAGGCGAAAAGTCGATGAGACGGACGAGAGGGTGGAAGAAACGGTCTTGTAGCTTGAAGGAGGGGCCGCCATATAATCTGACGCCTTGTCGATGAAGGGTGGCGATGTATGTACCGAGTGGTGACCACGAAACGTATAATTCTGTTCGTAGGTTTTGCTACGTCCGGCAATGTTTGAGTGGAGATCAAGCCAAATAGAGGGGTGCGTACATTATCCTCGTAGGCAACTTCGCATTGTGAAGGTCGCCCATGCCAGCGTATTGAGACTTCATCTCCGCGATATGTTACATACTGGTCACGACCAAGGCTATCAGCCAGCCAAGCGCGGAGGTGCTCCTGTGGTGCGTTAGTTCTACTGCCGAAGTTACGAAACAGAATGAGAGACGCACCTTTGCAACATACTCCTCCTGTTGTGGTTCGACATATGTCTCATCTACATCGGCAAACTTCTCGATATCGGTAAAACGGTTGACGAAAAAGGTATGCGTTGCGTCGAACGGATGGCCGTTCATCTCGTTGAGGGCGTGAGTGGCCGCGTCGGCATTTCGGAATTCAATAAACACATATCTATGTGGGCTCGACTTTACAAAATGCGACGGTGATGTATGTAGGGTTGCGACTTACCCATCGCTTTTTCCGGTCTTGTTCCATGGTACAGAGATATCATCGGGCTTTATTGCGGCTCCTTTCCGTGTAAACGCTTTCGCGATTTTTGTCAAAAGTTTGTCAAGTTTTGACTTGTCGATGACGGGGACACCATCTACGACTAGGATGTGGTCAAAACCGTCTTCGAGGCGGACCTGGTACCTGCACGAAGCATATTAAATGATCATCCGGTTGTAATAACCGGTGTAGCACGCACTTTTTCTCGATATCTGAGAAATCAATATCTTCATCGAGGTCATTTGGGATGGCCATTGTGTTAGTCGTGATTTTTGTATCTCTGCGCTTGACTCATCAATAGACCGGTAATTGCCGTTCCGTTTTCTCACGTAGCTGTAGGCCGTTGGCCAAGACTGCAGGAGTGTGGATTCATATTTCATTTACAATTTTGGCAACAGAAACGCCATTTTGAAGCGGCAACGCAGATATTAAATCATACAAAGTAGAGCAACAAAAGGAAGGCATGGGGTGGGAAGACGCAGAGGCAGAGGAGGGCATATAGGGCATAGAAGGAGTCGGGTCGATACCAGTACGCATATGTAGAGAGGATGGGGCATAGTGCAACACGCAAGATGACAAGAAGGAAAGGAAAACCACTGTTGTACAGAACGAGAAAAAGCGCGGCTACGTATCAGAGAAGTTAAATATTGTCAAGCGCCTGAAAGATAAGACAACGTACAGTGCAGATCTAGATCCAAAAGGTCTTGTAGAAGTAGCGCCTAGCTACTTGAGCGAACGGAGGATTGCCTCGGTCATCCGAGGATCGAGGGTGAGCTCGACCTCACGCATCCAGCGCGCCGCGACGGAAAACGTGAAAATGAGGGAGATGGCTGCGGACTTGAGGGCGACGAAGGTAGAGTTGAGGGCGGCGAATGAGCCCGGAATGAGGGAGAAGAGCCAGAAAAGGGCGCAGAGTATAAGGAGGCGATTGAAGTACCACGCGGGGTCGTATACGAACATGCGGCGATGCCATTTCAGTTCGCGTATCCAGCTGCCTTGTTCGTTGCGTTTGTATTCGTCTGTCTCTGTTGGTACGTCTGTGTATTTCAAGTTGGTGATGGTCAACATCCTGTCAAGCGCGCGAAGGAAAGCAGAGAAGAAACATTTACATATCAAATCTATCGCATTTTGTGTTCCTGCTGTGAGGTTGTGGATGGCTATTCCCGAGATCTTGTTAGGGTCGCCTTGCTGGAAGACTTTACAGTTGTATGGTTCTAGCGCCTGCCAGAGATGAGGAGGGGTAACGTCACGGTTTTTGTTCGCCACGTCATCGTCAATCAACGTTGTTCCACGACAAGGAAGGCAAAAACATGAGTGAGCGTTTTTGGCTTCAAAATCACGTACCGCACAGATCTTAACACCCCACCACAGCTTGACGCGTTCAAAATCGAGGTCTCCATTCCTTTCAAGAGGGAAATCGACCACATCGTCGACGACTGCCTCCTGGCTTCCGTAGAATTGCTCCTGCTTGCTAGAATACAATTTCAATCGGATACATCTGTGCTTTCAATCGTGAGCAAAATTGATCAATAAGAACAGCTTGGGCGACACGCGCGCCATTTCGCTGGCTTGTGAACTACTTGAAATGGCACGCACCCTGGTGTCGCGTAGTGGCATGCAGCATCCGTTCTACGGATGGGCGTGCCAAAGAGGTACATCCGCGTGACCTTGACGTACTCTGAAAGCGTGTTGTTGTGTGTATTGACGAAGGAGACGAGCTTGTCAGCGTCATCCAAGAAGGAGCTCTCGGGCTCGCATTGCTCGATCTCTATGTTTTTGGTGGGGAAGCGAGGCATTCGGAAATGTGATGATCAGAGGAACAGACAGACGAAGGAGGCACGCGAAAGTTCTCGTTCTCTCTCAAGGAATGGTAGCGAAACGCACTAACGGTTTATATCATGTTTCGGTGGCGAGGGGTAAACAGACAAGCAGAACCTGGGCCAACTGCCTTTGCAGGGAAAGCAAACATCGGTGATGTCGGCTACGAACAAGGTTGCAAGGGTGTTCAAGGCAGAGAAGACAAGGTATCGTGGTCGACCCTTGTATATGCGCGCTTAATTTCTAAATCAGGCATCACGCTTTCCATTTGAGGAACTATACGCTCTTTTACGAACGCTTTCTAGAGAAGTCTACTCGAAGGTGATTAATAACTTGAACAAGGATAGAACAAGCGCAACTAGAATGGTACGTATGAGTGGCAGTCAGGTTGGCTAAGGGGGTGTCTCCCGCAGAATCCCACTAGGAAAGAACCAAGGCAAATCTGGTCATATCAGACTGCGCCAGTGCTTCGCAAAACAAGTCAAAAAATTTATACAAAGTAATGCCCAAACGAAGAAGCTCACCGAATACACAGCCGTGGTGTCGCAAACAAAGAATTCGATACCCGCCTCGCGACAGAACTTGTGCAGAGAATCCAGGACCTTTGCCGGCGTCTGGCGCGTCGCACTGAGGGAGGACAGGTGTGGGAGCTCCTTCAAGGCCTTGACTAGAAATCTTGCTTCATCCGCGCTTTTAGGTTCGTCCCCTTCTGCCCGCGTCGTTATATGGTGAGCATCCGCGTTCGCCGGACACGGCGGACAATGCCGTTGTTGGCCTTTGGCGTGGTACATCACCTGCAGCAAGCTGCGAGGGAGGTCAAATGGCGATGAAGGCAACTCACAAAAGGTGAGTTCCTTCAGCACTACCAACGCGTCCAGGAAGCTCTGTGGTGGAATCCGGTCCACGGTCAACACGTGCAAGGTGTATGCGTGCGGTTGGACATCCTTCAGCGTGCGGTAGGAAGGACTGCTCTCGATATGTAATTCGCGGAGAGGCTCGTCGTCGTCTTCTTTGGGAAGTAGCCACCTCATGAAGCTCTCAGAGAGGTCGTCACGCATGCAAAGGCTACGGAATGAAAGGGGACGACTGTCCTCGGGTAGCGGATCAAGATAGAGATTGTCGATACGGAGATGGCGGATGGATGGCCATAAGGCCAATAGCAAATATAACGCGGAAGAGGTTGGGCGACCTTCCCAATTTAATATTTCGAGGTGGCGAAGGTCGACGGACAGAAGGTCCGAGACGTGGGCATCGTCGAATTCGCCATCAATGTCAATAATCAGGCGAGTAAGGTTGGGGGCACGTGCGAGAACGCGAATGAACTCGGATATCGTGCGGCGATATCGCTTCGAGCATGCTTTTGGTACAGAATCGGGGCCCCATGAGACGGGGGCGTTGGAGATCTCCATCCCAAACGACCGGATATGCCGACCGAGATCAGGGCGATCAGAAAGGGATCGAATTAAAAGTGAACGCCTGCGGTGGCAGAGGGAGATGGGGATATCGCGAAACAATAGTGCCTGAGCGGGGGATTGCCATGCTTTGCACACGAGGCAGCTCGCCGCAAGCGTTCCAAGGTCTGCTGTTCCTTTCCGAGGCTCGAGCCTGGCCCAAGCGAAGATCATGTCTATTAATTCGAGGGGCAGCAGTAAAGAACGGGCCATATCTGTCAATGATGAGCGCCAAAGCACGTGTTTGCATTGGTAAGAACGAGGCAATTGTTCGTACCTTAAAAAAAAAATGGTGGAAGGCAAGGGAGGCTATTGTGTAGATGGAATTGCTCTCTAGCTGACGGTATTGAGGGCTGGGTGCATACGTGTCAAGCAGAGATAAAGTGTTAGGCTTTGGGAACCAGTGCTGGGAGGGTTCTATCGTATCAGCAGACCAGAAGCAGTCTCGCATGACGACTTACCCGTGTGTGCTACCAACGGGAGTAGGGAGAAGATGCCGCAAGCTACAGCAAATCCGGGCTATATTTAAGTATGATGGGCGCAGTGTTAAATGTATAGGGGGAGAGGGGACCCTTTTTACGTGTCGAGGTCCGTGTGGGTGCGCAGCTTAATTTCATCATTCGGATTGGAGGCAACCCGACCACCGAGGGCAATTTTCTTTTTCACGAAATGACAGGAAGAGCGTGTCAGGATGCTGTACGCCGTGCTAAGCTATACGTGCTTACAGGACCGCTCGCCACCCTTTCTCACACATCACGTGATATCAGGGACAGCCGCAGCGTCGTGAATGGCACGGAGAGCACGCACGCACACGCATTCACTCACTCACAGACGATGAACTCACTCTACACCCTCGGGGTACGGCAGTCAAGCTCTATACAAGCAGACCTCGAGCGTATGCGCGGTGGCGATACTTCTGCCTCATTGCTAGGTCTCTCTCCACCCCTTACATATAGTGATCTCGTCTCAGACATACTGTATCCGGCCAGGGCAGATATCTGCTTCGCTCGCAGGAATGAGCCGCACCATCGATGACTATGACTCTATGGCACGGAGGGAAATCATAAAGGCAAAACAAGAAAAGGCAACCTCGTACGTGCCGTTCCTCATCAGAGAAAAAGAGCAATGCTAGTCATATACCGGAGCTGACTTCCCCGTCTTTGCCGGATACTACAGACGAGTGCAAAAATTCAAGAGTGACTATGCCGAATTTCGGAAAGAGTTTGAGCGGATCAAGGAAGAGGTATGTGAGAACCCAGCTCAGCCTCCCCCTCACAACTAACCCATTTATTCATCGCAGCGTACCGCGGCACAACGCACAGAGCTCTTCTCCACGAGCATCAGCACGCCCCTTACCCCCGATGCCCGCCGACGCTTCGCCTCGTCTATTTCTCCAGAAGGCAGAGCGACGACCGAGGCGCCGGAAAACCCCTTCCGTGACGGGATGTTGGGCGCTAGTCGGCAGGACTATGCACTCCATGAACACAGTTTCATAGAAGGCGCCGAGGCGCGGCTGGATGACTTTCTCGCCCAGGGTCGCGAAGTGCTCGACAATCTCGTGGACCAGCGCACCATGCTCAAAGGTACGCAGCGTCGCCTGCGTGACGCAGCCAATACGCTTGGACTCAGTCGCGACGTTATTGGTTGGATTGATCGGAGAAGGTACGCACCCTCGCCTGAATCTATGTCCCACCGATTCTGCGTTGGACTAATAGTTGATCCATCGTATAGTACGCAGGACATGTACATCTTCTGGGCCGGCGCTGTGTTCACATTCTTCTGTTTCTATCTGATATGGAGGTATCTGGGTTGAGGCTTGGTAACGCACGTTTTACTATGCACGCATGCTGTATTCTATCGTCTTTTCTCACTAATCACATGTGTCCTTTATACCCTATCGCAAACTCGCAGCAACCGCCGCGCAGTAAATTTATCGTTTCTCATACCACCGTCGGTTACGCCACTGTCTCAATAACTCACATGTGGAGCTATTACTCATAAACCTTCGCCACTGCCTTTCCCGAGTCGGCACTTCCTTTGATTTTCCTCTTCCTTGCTCCCGAACTCACCCGATGCCTCGCGGTTCGCGGTCATATTAATTGTCACCGTTTACTATACCATGACCTACACCGTATTACTACTGTAGGTTGTACCATACAGTAACACAAGCCGGGGATAAAACAAATTAGTTTCGTCGTCTAAGGAGCTGGCAGCTCGGTACGTTTACCACGCAACGCTAGATTCGCACCACGGCCGTCCAATGTCACCAGGCACTTCAGGCCTGTGGTCATTCAGCGAAATCTCCATCTTGCCCTTGCCCTTGTCTTTGTTCCTTTCCCGGACGCATTTCTTCTGAATCCCGGCCTCAGTCTCGATGCCATCGCCATCGCCATCACCAACGCAAGTGGCGCCGATGCTGCGGGCCTGGAGGAGGATGACTGTACTTCGACGATCGGGTGATTTCGGCCCATGTGGGCTGACATAGGAAACTCTTCTCCCTCTGCCGAAATAACAGCCTGCGTACACTCTTCCTCCGAGTCGGAACTTTCAGTACGGAAGCGCAACGAACCTGGTGAGGTGAGGAGTCCGGTACGTGTTAGATAGGTGTTCTTTCTTCGCTGGAGCAACTGCTGCAATGAGTATCGCACCTTGATCGTGTGAGCCGTCCACATTCCCCTCGGTCCTGCTCTTGCTGCTCGGCTCCCTTGGGCCATTCACGAGCCACGCGGGCTGGTCACGGTGCGGAAGCTCGCGACCCTCAGCACTCCGATCTCCATCTTCCGTGCCTTCCTCTCCATCCATTTTCTCTTGTTCTCCGCTCTCTCTTCGCGCTCTTTCTGCCAGCGCTCGTCACGGTCAACCCGCGCACGCACCGTGCAAATCCCTGGGATGCACATCGGCCCGTGCTTAGGACAAATCCAATCGTCCCCGCCTCTTTTCTTCACTTTGATCGGGGGATCTGGTCGGGGCGTATTGTATCCGTCCCAGGGATTATCCTCGACTACCGCCTCGTCGTTGGCACGAGACTGGTCGCGTACTGGGATAGCTCCGGATGTAGAGGCACCTGCTGTGGGCCAATCTGTGGCGCCGCCCAGTGTGTTAGTGGCACTGCCCTCGAAAGAGGATGCCTTTGGAGGGGTGCCGAAGATAGCCATCATAGCCACTGCGGTAGTAGAATGTTTCGGCGCATTATCTTCTTTAAATTCCTTGAATTGAGGAGCTTTGAAGAGGGCTCTAAGTTAAATAAAATATGATGAAAGTGCGGGCAGTACCTGGTAGTTCTTCTCTAAGTGAGGTGATGGGAAACAAACGTTGAGGAAGACGGTGGCACAATGGTACTTGGGTCTTTGATTCCGGGGGCACGTTACAGTATGTGGCTTTCGGGTACGGATGCTTGATTCGACTAAGTAACACGCCGCCCGTGAGTTAAGGACACAGTCGAATGAGTCCATCACCTACTCGTTGTCGAGACGCCATTCCTGAAACCAATGGTCCTCGATTTCAGCGCGATTCCATCCTATCGATTACCGACGACGGAGCGATGAATGGGATCAGCAGGACCACTTCCATCAGATCGACGGCCCGCCCACCTGCATTTCTTACCGCTTCTGCGTTGTGATAAGTACAGTAGAACACTTTGGACGACTTGCCCGCCTCTTCTTCCGTCGGCGCCAAGAGAAACTCGGACCAAGAATGCATCCCCAACAAGGCATCGAACCCCTCGAATTCGCGATCCACCTCTATAATGACCATTCCTGCAGCCTAAAATACGCAATCAGCCCGACACGCGAGAAAGAAGGGGTGAATATCATCAAGCCCACCTTTGGCTTGTGAAACATTGCGCGCAGGACGTCAGGTTTTCCCGTGCAACACGCGAGCCAGAGCGCAAGCGTTCGCCGGTCCGTAGACAGCTGCAAATTTGCATTCGGCGGGTACGGGTGCACGACCGTTAAGTACGTTGAATCGTCGTCTATGGGTAGATTCACAGGGCGTCTCGGCATTTTGCACCTTGAAGCTTCGGCGAGTAAAGATGGGTGAAGGTAAAAGCAGGGTTTGGGATTAAGCTTAATAAAGGACGAGCCACGGAAGTGGCACTCTTGGTGGCACCTCCACAAGGTTTTGCCAAGGGGTTAAGAAGACTACATGGACTGCGGCTGGCACTGCGACTGCGAGGTGTTCAGGGGCGAAGTTGTTGTTCGCAGCAGTGGCGATCCATTTTTGCTGAGAGAGAATAAGGCAAGTTGGGACCATTGATGTTGACAAGCGCAGCCGAGGGAAACCCAAATCATCAACGGCTTTACGGTATTCGCTTCAATTGCCAGTGTAACCATTCTCTTCTTCGCCCTTCATCGTTTGCCGACGTTGGAACTTGCATAGAGCCTGCCTCGGATATCCCTGAATGTCGATATACTCGCTTGAATGTCTCTCACTTTCACCGGTGCCATATATTGCAAGTTACTTGTCGAGAGATCCTTGTTCTCTTCCTTGTTAGGAGAGATGTGCATGGCCTCTTGTCAATGGTTCTTTCATCCTACTACTGCCAAAAAGGAGGGTTGTTATAAATGAATATTCCAGGGGGCGGAAAGCCGTATCCTTCCGCTGGCTTTCCCTACAACTGAATGTGATCACCTCACCACGCTGATTGATTTCTGCCCAAATTTCTCCAACGGATTGGCGTCGCGTTGTGACATGACCGCACATGCTTGTTTAATATGGCTGTCGTGGGTGATACCACGTTCTTTATTATAACATCTGTGGCCATTTGATCGCAGCAAAGACGACCAGACTCTGATACATCGCTTGGACGCGAAATTTCTTCATCAAGGACCGGTGTTCGGGCTGAGCTTTTGTCGAGCGCGAAAGAATGATGATATCGCACATATGTATGATTCCCACTTGATGGGTAGGGCGCATATCATATTACAGTATGGCTATGGTCATCCTATAACTTACTGTCATCTGTCAACTTTAAAAGTTGTTGATCGAGAAGGCAAGGAGGCGCGTCTGCTCCGACTCGAGTCCGCGGGACAGCGCGACCCCGATTTCCTGATAATCGCGTCCCGTTCCGCGGTCGCGCGGCGTACGTTCACTATCTGACTCGGACGAATTATACGATTAGGTTTATTTCCAACCGCATCGCACTACAGTACTGTACCCAACCAATACAGATTTCTCTCTATATGCTACAAAAGGACAAAGATTACCCATGACCTTCTGGCCAAGGAAAAGAAACGCTGGCTCTGTCAGTGTAGCATGTACACTTCTCAGCAGATAATAGCTTCGAGCCATTGCCCAATCGAATCCAAATATCTGAGTCACCCCCGCGCAACAATAAAAACAACGGCATCCATGGAGCAGCAAAACGAATCGGTGGCCTTCACCACTCGACATTTTCACTGCACCACTGATCACTGGGGCCTGCAGGAGGGAGCTTGACGTCCAGCACGTTGGGTGGTGAAACATCTTGGGTGGTGCTTGCAGCAGCCGGTGGCGATGTCGCCGTCCTCCGTGGGGTACCTCTTCTACCGCGTATTCTATTACCGCGGCCCCTGCCTGTCCTATCGTTTTGTCCCGCAGTCTCCAGTTCTTCCTGTCCCGCTTCGGCATTACCGCGTTCATTAGTATCCCCACCAGCTTGCCCATCGGCTATGTCGTCACCTACGGCGGAGCGGGATGTGGCAGAGCTTGTTCCAGAAGTAGATTTTTTGGATTACGAGATGACTGGGCGGCGGCGATTGGGTCTCCCCAGGTGGTATCAGCATAAGTCGGGAATCCTCCATCACGAGGGTGAAAGACTGGACTTCGGGATCCTGGCCTCCCAGTCGACAGATGGTCGCTAAAGGTAGACGATGAGGCGCTCGTCGATTCACGACCCCTCTGGCGTCCGTTCCCCTGCCTAGGCCAAGGTGCTGATGCTGCGTCCGCATCAGGCCCGGTAGGTCTGTCGCTTCGAGAAGATGAAGATGTCCACGCGCTAGGAGTGCTGCGCGTCGATGGTAAATGTGGTTGCCCGGGTGTGGGCCACTGCGAACTGGTAGGTACTCCGCCCCTTGCAGAGGTGGTGGTGGTCGGAGGACTTGCGGTGGCGCGGGTACCCCATGCTGGCTGGCGTAGCCCAGGTGGTGACTGGGGAGTAGCGGCTCCCGCTGCACCACGAGCATCACCGGGCCTCATTGACTGGGGGCGCTCTGACGCAGCTGCCTGGGCGCCATTGTGTCCTGTGAGATCGCCCCTTGTTGACGGGACGGAGGCAGACCAAGCGCTGGTGCTGGTCGCTGCGGAGCGCGCAGCCGGAGCAGATTGTTGGCGGGTGGTGGGATTACTACCGTTGGGGTTGCTGGTGCTGGTGCTGGTTCTGGGACCGCTGCGCGCTTCCTCCTCTCCCTCAACTGTATTCGAGCCGGAGGCAGACCGCCCACTGCCACTGGGGAGGCTGACCTTGGGAGACGCCTTGTCTCCGTCGTCCCACAGCCCTCCTTGGGCCCAGCCTTCTGCACCTGCTGCGTTGTCCTGAGGAGAAAGTGGAGGAGAGGGACCCCCAGAGCCAGTGGGCGATTCTGTGAGAGTTTAGTCAATAGTCAAGCCAGGTGTTGGTTTTTTCAATCCCCATAAACGCACCCGAAAGTTGGGAGCTACTCTCACTGTCACTGGCGCTTCCACCAGCTCCCCTATATCGATGGCCCGTGAGATGAGGCGGTAGGTCATGCGAGACCTCGCGACCTTCGGCCTGAGCGGTCTTCCTCGCTTTCTTCTCCGCCGCCTTCTTCCACTTTTCCTCCCTCCTCCTCTTCGCCTCCAGTCTCTCATCGCGTTCCTTCGCTTTACGTCGCTCGAACTCGACACGAGCACGCGCCTTGCAAATCCCCGGGTTGCAGGTCGACCCATGCGCAGGGCAGATCCATTCCTCCCCGGCCTTGATGTTGACTTTGGTAGGAGGCTCCCATCGCGGGGCGTCGTAATTATCCCAAGGATTTTCGGCTTCGTCCTCGTCCTCGTCCTCGTCCTCGTCCCGTCCTCGCCGCCAGCATTCCGGTCGCGAGCAGTAGTACGAGCAACCTGAGGGTAGTTCCAGGCAATGTAATCTTCCTCCTCTTCTTCTTCCTCGAGGTCATGCAAGCCGGCATCGTTTCCGACGGGGGCTGCCGCTCTTGGAGCACCGTCGAATATAGCCTTCATGGCATCAGCTGTTGAGCGTTTCGGAATGTCTTCTGCCTCGTATTCATAATCTCGATCCGGGTCAATAGGACCTTCGGGTTCCGGAGCGCGGCGCGACGGGGCCGTACGTCTACCCGGAGCACGAGCAGTGCTCGTACCTGACGAGTGGGGGCTCGTCGGTGCATCGTCTTGTGCTTCGATGGAAATCTCGACTTCGTCGCTCCAGTTGAAACCTTCATGTGGGCTAAGCGAGGGACTCGACAAGCCAGGGGGTCGTGTGGGAACCGAGGGTCTGGAGAGTGGGGGAGCCGCGGCGGGGTTCGCGTCCAAAACTGAGGGGGCACGACTGCCGACAGAACTTGATGCGGTGGAAAACGATAACGTAAACCCTGAGGAAAGTGACGATGGCGGAGAGGCCCCTAGAAAGCAATAACATGGGATAAGTATGTGTCTGCGTTGAAAAAATTAAAGCAGATACATACAAACAGATCGCTTGGCGCGTTGGTCAGTGACCCATTGAACGGTATGTTGGCCTGGGGGTGGAGGGCGAGCGTCTATGGCGGACCCCGCAGACGAAACTACGGAAGCGCTGTCACTAGGACCAAGCTGACTCCCATGATTTCCCCTCCGCCTCCTCGACGATAACGGAGGTTGAGAAGATACGTTGCTTCTGGATTGGACCCACTCCGGCGATCCAACTACAACAAAACGGTCAAACCAACCGAATCTTGTGAGGAAGGAGACAGGACTATTACCTGTCGGCCGCGGTTTAGGGGGAGGAGGGGGAAAGGTAGCTTTTGGAAGGGGGCGGCACAATGGCACACCCGTTTGTGCCTCGGCGGGCACATCGCAGTATATGGTCTTGGGGTATGGGTGCTTTATTGTACTGTAGGTGACATGCGCGTAAGCACTGAGGATAGAGGGTGTGTTGCCGCTTACTCATTGTGGGGACTCCAGCCAGTGAACCAGTGTTCTTCCACGTCTACGCGCTTCCACCCTATTGATGGTATTCCCAGATCAGCACGATCACGGGCGCTAACTTTAAAGTTGAAAGGGAACAGCTCACCGTTCTTCTGCACCAAGCGGCCAGAGTTGTAGTGGCACCAAAATACCTTGGATGCCTTGTCCTTATCTTCCTCTGTGGGGTTTTTGAGAAATGATGTCCAAACATGCATTCCCAGCAGAGAATCAAAGCGATCGAAAAATCGATCCACCTCGATTATCACCATTCCTGGTGACTGACGTATCGTCGTATCAGCACCCAACGGGGGAGTGAGGTATATGGACTCACAGTCGGTTTATAGTACATGGCATAAAGTGCATCTTTGCCAGTACAACACGCCACCCAGAGCGCGAGCTTACGCCGATCCGCATGCAGTAACAGATTGGCGTTGAGTGGATAAGGGTGAACGACGACGAGGTATCTGGGCTCATCCTCAGGTGGCGGAGGAGTCTTGACGCGTTTTGGCATGCTTTAAATATGAGGAAGTGAGAGTAGGGATGGAAGGATGGGGGCTTTTGACGGAGAAGTAGGGAGGCAAGACGAGTTAAGTAGTAGAGCAGTGTGAATCGCTGCGGCTGCGGTGGTGGCAGAAATATGAGGGGATGAGAACGGGGAATATCATTGATAAGGAAAGGAAGGGATATCAACACGGCGTTAAACTGATCAGATGATTCTCGAGCGCTAACCACTAATACATAGAATACGACATGTCCTACGCAGCGCAGTTTCGTTCTATTCACACAACAAATCCGCTCACAGCCTCGACCAACCCGTCCGCAGCACTCGAGATGGCAACCCACTCGGGAAGGAACCTGCGTGCTTCGTCGAGCGCAGGTATCTGTGCACCACCCGGCCCGTCATTCCACAAGCACGATACTCGGCCCGCAATTTCCTGCTTTTGTTCAGTATCCGGATCAACATCGAATTCGACATCGAACTTCGAGCCCCACCCACGCGCCCAGAGCCTCAGCAGATGGATCTCTTTCTCCGCGGGTACCTCAAAGGTGGTCCACGTCGTGAGAGCTCCCGCGTTAGTCCCGGTCGTCCCACCCTCCTGGCGCGTACGTGCACGGTAGCGCCTGATTCCATACTTTTCGACAGAAATGGTACACGCCCGCGTCTGGATGCCCTCAATCTCGACATGGAGAGAGGCAGGTCCGAGGCGCGTGACGTTCGCAACAAGCCACGTTCCCTTATCACCGCCTTTGGCGCTTGCGATCGATGGTAGGAGCGCCGGCGGGACAGGCCATTCGCACGTCGTCAGACCCCGGCGCAACTTATTCGCTATGCATTGCACGCCCTCACTGTCGTCAATGCTAGACCACGATGATGGGAGGCTCGTCGCGAGGCGCACGCCGTAGCCCTCGATAACGTTTAGTTGCGTAATGGCATGTGTCAGCTGCGGACGCGAGATTGCGCCGGTCACATTGGTCAAATCGACCTTCTGTCCAAAGAACACCTTGATAGGCGCGTCGGGGGTGAAGGGAGGTGCGAGCCAGACATAGGTGGTGGACACGATGAAAACGGAAAAGGCGACGACGGTCAGCGAGCGGTGAACTTTGTGCACGAAGGGCACCAGTGGGAGAAGAATGAGGAACGACAGTAGCGAGATAACTGCATACACTGACCGGGAGAGATTGAGCCACCGATCTAGAAGCGCAGTAGCAAGCATCACATACCTATGCCAACCGAACCGCCGTCTGGGATTGTCTGGTGCATTGCGCCGACCCAGACAGAGTAAATAGTGGCCAAATTTAACACCGGTGCTGTCGAGGAGAATATAAACTGCAAGATCCACCAAAATTCTTTGTCTTTCTCGTCTGGAATCAGCGAGCTAGTTTGGGAAGTATGTGGCTGAAGTAAAGGGGTGGTCTCGGAAGCTTCGGTCTCCTGCTGCTCGCCAGTTTGGGTCGCTTGATCGCCCTCGCTCTCCCTTCGATTTGGGATTAACCGTCCCGCTCTGCCGTTGTCCCACAAGCTCTCTGACATTCGGAGTACCACCGCCACCAGTAAAGATGCATTCCAAAATGCTATCCAGTATAGGCCTGCTACGTTGATTCGTCGAGTCAGGATTGTGGCGCCGACAAGTAAGAACCAGGTGAACCCGTAAAGTTCCACCAAAATGACGGACAGTTGCTTGTTGGGGGTGATAGGACGGAGACGCTGGGCGAGTTGAAGCGGTATGGCCAGGGACAAGTAGGCCAAAGTGAGCGCAGAAAGTGACGTGGCTACCGGATGGCCGTGAGCAGTCTAATAGCAAGGTCAGGGCCGCGTCAATTAGAAAGTAACAAGGCTACGAACGTTGGGATTCAGCTTCAAGAAGCCGACCACCAACCCGGCTTGAGTGGTAATTCCTACAACGAGAGCCAACCAAAATCGCCCGTATCCTTGAAAATTTGAACCCAATACGATACGAGCCGGTGACGTAGCAGACGTAGCAGACTGCTGAAGGAGGAGGTATCCGAGACCGGCGATGATGACGGGACCCACAATAAGCAGTACCATCTCCGTGACTACTAGGACTTGGAAGCGGAAGGCGATGAGATGAATACCGAATACTATGTGTATGAATGAGCGACGACAGCGTCCAGGGATCAATTCAAAGTAGCAACTTACGTTCAAAATAGACGGCCCTTTCGCTCTCATCGCTCAAACTCCTCCCGTCTTGGTGTTGAGGATGGTGTTGCCGACGAAGCGCAGCAGCTCCATCAACGCCCAGAGCGACCTCATCGCGCCCCATCACCCATTCCACGGATCGTATCGCCCATGGTATGATATCTCGAACGTGAGCGATAGAAGGCGATGTCCGCACCCTGCATGCCACCCCCGGGGCCTTGATAACCGTGGCCAGTAGTATTCAAAGTCGCATCATCGATTGAAAGGAGGGACGCATCCCGGGTGCGAGGGGCAGCGTAGACTGAGTAATCCGTATCCGAGCGGATGATGCCTCGGTCCCAGGCATCTTGAGAAATGACATCGGCGTGTATATGTGGTGCAGAGCGGAAATGTTTGAGGACGTCGTACGAGGTTGATCGGAAGAGGAAAGGTCGACTAGGAATGGAATGGCGGTTGAAGTTGGATGAATGACAGAAAGCTGTAGAACGTACCCGCCGGAACCTGCACCCTCGAAGTTGAGAATATCGATGTCATGTTAGACCACGGGTGTCGTAGGAATCTATTCAGGCAAGGTATAAAAATTGGGGAGGCGAGGAAGTATATAAATATGGCGCACGTCTGCGCACCATGGAGACCACTCTCTTCACCGTTGTTGAAGTTGAATACTGCTGTTCGCCGCGGGCGGTTTTTGGACAGAAAATCGATCATATGAATGAGCGCGACAACGCTCATGCCATCATCAGTGGCCCCGGGGGCAGTTGAGACGGAATCGAAATGGGCAGAGAACAGCACGGCATCGTCTATTTATAAACTCGGTAAAAACCCCACTTTGACATCGACGAAGCACTTACTTTCAGCCAAGTCGTCTATGCCGTGGACTTTTACGAGAATGTTGTTTCCTTCGAAGTATACAGCTCCTGTGCGACCCAGGTATGCCGCATTCGTTTGGACATCATCTTCGACGTGGATAAAGTCGATATCCTTTGCTATTTCCCGTAGTCGTTCTAGCAAGAAATGGCGCACAATGTCATTTTGACGAGAATTATAGGGATGTGGACGCTCCGCAATCTATTTGAAGGACGTGAGAATACTGCATACAGCGCAGCAGCTGGGAAGCTGACCCGGTGGAGGTCCTTGTATGCGTGCTTGACGTTGAAGCCTAACGCGTGCTGTCTTTGTAATGGGGGAATCGAAGGGCCATACTGAGTTACGTAGAGGAATGTGAATATGGCAAGGTAGAGGAGGGAAACGAAAAAAGTTGGTGAAGCTGATGGTGACATTACCATGGGGACATGGCGGGCAGGAGCGGTAAGCCGAGTCAACTTATACTGTAGTCGCCCCCGCCGTCCGAGTCGTAGGAGTGACATCTGCCACTTCCCGTATCCCCGCTCTGCGGGCCCAGTGCGGGGGCTAGTCCGTCACAACAGACATGGATACATTCAAGTTACTACTAGTACACCCATGGATACATTACCAACATCCCGCATTTCTCTTTTATCCCGACAGCGTCCGCTAACAATGGTAAACTTTTACAAGGCTACCCGCTCGTTCGCGCGCCGAGACAAATGGCTCGAGAGTAGCCAGTGCTTCGGCTACGCGGCGCTGGTACTCCTCGTCTGATTCTCTTGTCAATCGCGATATCGATAGCTCGATTTCTTCCAGTACGGGCAAGATTCCCTCTTCGTCATCTTGCTGGAGGTAAAGTGCAACCTCCCGTACGAATGGATCCACCCGAAGCACCCTGACGCTACGGAACTGGCGAAGGAATTCGCGCAACGAAAAAACATGCTCCCATTCTGTTATGTTCGAAGTAGGGCAAAATAAGGCGAGCTCCTCTGCCATGGCAAACTTCGTAGAGGGCGTGGTGCTAATTGACTTGATTGAATCCGGGGAACAATTCATGTTGAACCAAAAGGACGGCTTGGAGCGGTCGATTTTCCCCGAGTGGATCGACGATAAGAGGCGGAAATAGTCGATATCGAAAGTTACACTGATTGACCGAAATTCATCCCTCAAGTCATCGATAACCCGAGAGTGGTACAAAAAGGGAAATCTGGTGGACAGCGCAAAGCGAGCATCTTGGAGGGATGGAGCTGAAAGCCCGGACATGAGACTGTTCAAGAGCATGGTAGGGCCGGAAAAGTGGAACGTGTTAGTTTTAATAATGGGACAATATCTTTGGAGGTTGAATGCTGGAACTGGGAATCTCGAGGGAAATATGGTACGGTTAGGTCGAGATTGCGTAGGGATTGCATGCCTTGCAAACATGCAAGAAGGGACGATCCTTGTGACGAGTCGAAAATTGCGGTATTGGAAGTAGTGTTTGTTAGAGTGAGGTCGGTGAGGGCCGTTGCGGACAACAAAAGTCCAGATATAGATGCGAGGGGAGCTTCGTACAACCTAAGTCGTCGAAGACGCAGTTTTGATTGATCTGGTCCCCTGAGAAATGTGGCTGGGATGTCCGGTTCGTGGCCATATAGAAAGTAAAGAGCAAGGCTCTCCAGGGCGGGAAAGTGATAACTGGTCGCCCTGATGAATTTTCCGAAGAAGATACCCACACGTTCCGTCGCAAAACGATTGCTGTGGAAGCCCGGCCCTCCAAACGAGATCTCGCGCACACGATCGCGATGTCTGAGTGCAGCACGCATGCGCCAAAGGGCACTGCCGGTGGTGTCTCCATATAAGCACTCGTATTCGATGGAGATCGGCAAAGGACTCGACAGTATCGTCTTGATATGGCGTGGCTTTTGAGGCCCCACGGTAATACTTAAGTCCAAACGGGAGGAGGACGCGAACATGACCGCGCGCCACCTTCTACAGACATGTGCGAGATTGAACCACACATATTCCTTCCTCCAATGATGATCGTATGGATCGATGCTTTGTCGATAGGAATCGAATATCTCTAAGAGCACCTCATCAGGGACACGATTGATTGTCAGGTACGGTGGTGGCTCCGTATCCTGATAGGTGCCTTCACTTGTGGAAGATAAGCGGGGCAGTCATTTCGAGTCATTTCTAGACGTACTGTTGCTGCTCAGCGGACTCCATGGTGTTGGTGTTGGACGTGGGAGACTTTCGGAGAGACGACCACTGATAGTAGTAGTAGCAGCTTCTAATTGAAGGAGTTATAATTTCCCACGGCTGAAATTGGCTTTTTTGGGCCTCGAACCTCTCAAGGCTTTACTCATATACACTATACGAAGACCGGACGAAGCTGATAAGGATATAAAACTGCGACTACTGGGGATTAATGTGTAGCATGTCGCGCGATTAAGATGCACAGTCCGACTCGGACTCCTGCAGACTTGCTTTGATCGATCGTCATCACGGTGGACATATCAAAATATCATTATATCCGAAGTAATAAATGTACAAACACCCATACTCCCCCTCCCCCCCTCCCCCCCCTCAACGCCGTATTTCCTCAATGGACCATGGCATTTAAGACCATAGACTCTGAATCGCACTCACACTTCTCTCAAATCGAATTGTGGCATTTCACGATGGGAAACGTTTACAGGGCGACCGATTTGTTTGCGCGCAGAGACGAATGGATCGAAAGCAGCCAGCTCTGCGGCTGCACGGTGCTGGTACTCCTCGTCTGGACCTTTTGTCGACCGCGAGATTGGGGGCGCAGATAACTCTATTTCCTCCAGAAGGGGTAAGAGGCCCTCTCCATCATCTTGCTGGAGGGAAAGTGCAACCTCTGGAACGAATGGATCCAACCGGAGCACCTTGACGCTGCGGAATTGTCGGAGGAATTTGCACAACGGGAAATCATTCTGCCATTGAATGACCGTACCAAGGAAAAGGAGGACAAGTTCTTCTGCAGTGGCAAGCTTTATAGAGGGCATGCTGCTACTAATAATTGATTCCATTGACTCTGGGAAACGATTCGTGTGAAACCGGAAAGACGGCTTGAAGTGGTCGACGTCCTTGGAATGGGTCAGCAACGAAAGGCGGAAATCTGCCATAGCATCCCTATTGAAAGCTACGTTGACCGTGCGATACTGTTCCCTCAGGCCATCTATAAACCGAGGGACGTGCAAAATAGGTAACAAGTTGCAGAGCAAAAAGAAAACATCTTGAAGGGATGGAACAGAAAACCCGGCCATGGGACAGTATCTTTGGGAACGGAATCCTGCCACGGGTGGTCGAGGGTGTCATAGAGTATTATGGACAGATTGAGATTGCGCAGGGAATGCATGCCTCGAAGACAGGCGAGAAGGGACGCCCCTGTTGATGGTTCGATGGCGATATCTACCAGCAACACGCCTTCAAGTTGTCAAGCGAAGTGAGGCGTGCGTCGATGGTCCTGCTGGGGCCGGCATTGGTGCTAACAGCGGCCGGTTGAGTTGGCGGCGCTTGTAATGTGCATAGGACGGGATCAATTGACTTTCTGGATATCATTATTAGAGCATATATGCATGTTCCATGAAGATACAATGTACGCACCACGCTCATGTCTGTTCCAGGACGGTGCCTCTGCCGGGAGGTCTGGGAAAGGGTCGATGATGGGGTGCAGGTTGTGCAGTGTTTGAGGATCGTATGATGGACTGGCTGGCGGTGAAGTTGGCAATCGGGCGTATGAGCTGTGTGTCGATGAAATGGTCCGGCGTGATGTCAGGACCAGTGGATCGGGCGCAGATTTGTGATAAGATGGATATGATATATTATCTATGAAACTTATCTAAGCTAATGGACTTGGACCAGAATGGTAACAGTAGGAGAACGTGCCAAGCACGGGTCAAGTGCTTGTCTACTGTACATGCAAAGTTATGGAGATGCCTCAACTTCGCAGCTAGGGTGCCAACGACTCCCTCCATGAATTCACTTTCTCCTCCAGCCCTTCTTTCGTAAGCCCACCAGGGTAGAACACGTCCGCCCACTTCTCCGTGATATCCGCCACTGCAAAACCAAAGTGATGCAGCACTGCGCTACCGTAAATGGCATCGAAGAATGCAGAGGAAGGCCAAGTGGACATGTCGGAGGGGACGCGGACTGTCGAACCAGATATTCTGAAGCTCCGCTCTAAGGGCTCGTCAAAGATGTGGGTTGTAAATGTTTCTTGCGCCCTGTCCGCATTCGGATCAACATCCGTCGTATCCATAGCGAAGTTTGGTGTCTGCACAGAAGAACCTGTCAGTTTCTGACCATGTGCAGCATCAGATCGAGCAGACGCACCTTTAAGATGGCGAGATGATTACCCAACACACGATGTAAGCTTGCCTGGATGAACAGACCATTACGAGCGTCATCAATGTCTCGTACAAGGTCGTCGTCGCCACTAGACTCTCGACGTCGGTGTGCCGAGAATGTCTCAATATACTGCAGTTGATGAAATTGTAAGCAAGGATAATATCATACAGGAGTCACATACCTTGCTGCCCTTGCTGCGGGGAAGGAGATGTACAGCATGGCAGACGTACGCGGGAGCCCCTGTCATTACACATCTCTCATCTCGGTCCTCCAGTTCATCGCGGAAATCATCCTGAAGCGTGCTCGTCACACTGGGAGTTGCCGTCCTTGTGTCTCCAAGATTCGGATCAATGGGGAATATACGTCGCTTCTCTTGGTCGGTGGTATGGTAGTACAGGTCGATGGACACCGTAGAAAGGCTGGAGTCGTAGTCAATAGGAACGGGATTGGGCAAGTCGCGTTCAGTGCAGAGTTCGCCACGGGCTCCAATGACGGTTCCTATAGCGTAGCGAATCCATTTGTACGGCTTCAACGAAAATTGCAAGTCGTTGAGTCTGCTGACGGGGAAGGCGAGAGTTTCCTTCCACTCCCAATTGGTCGGGTCGAGATCCAGCTCGGCGTTCGGCACGACTTTATTTGGGAGCTGGGCATGGACAGAAATGATAGCTGCGACGGCGAGTTTTGCCATGACTGGGCGGCGGGCGGGAAGGATGTCAATAGGCGGGGGCAGTAGAGGCAGGGGTAGTGGTGTTTGATGCGTGTGGAGCGAAAGGCGTGAAGGGAGGCGCAGCAACCGCCATGCCATTGACCCCTATGATATGATCATGATAAGGTGCGGGCATACATAAAAGGATCGGAAGATATGGTGGCGGCAAGAGAGCTCAAAGAGCTGGAGGAGAAAGTGAGCTCATGGAGGTTTACGAATGATGGCGCTACGACCCACTGTGTTACGACATTATAATTAATGGAAGTTGAGGCCATTGAGGCAGCAATAACATACAGTATGTACTACACAGTCTACACTACAGTAGTGTCTTCCTATAGCTATGTACAGTGGATCCGCAGTGCGTAAAATTTTGCAACTCCCCACGCGCGATAGTAATTGACTCGGAAGGCACAGGGCGCTTCCCAACTTGTTTGCTTTATTCTCATGTTTAATTTGCGGTTTGGCAACCACACAGGGGTAACGCCAAGTTTCCATCCTGATGAGCGGACTCCTGACCCAGAGAGATTACTGAGGTATACCTCATCATCCGCGTCTATCTGTCGAACAACTCCCAAGACCGCTACATAGCGCCCACTTCCACTCAACCGCGACCCTGAATCACATTCGAGCTCTTTTAACCTCTGGGTTCGGTTCCCTGCATCATCCACGGGACTGGTCACTGTCCCACGTACGATCACCATCCCTGAAGTTCGTTTGCGCTTTTGCTGCTTACATTCATTTTACGTGCTAAGCGTTGGCCCTTTATGTGAGCAGAGCGGAATATGCGACCATCTTCGAGGGCCTCGCGGACGCTCTCGATTTTACTCGGACGATTGGCAGGGATTCGGGGCGGGAAGCTCAAAGCTACGAGCGCGGCGGAGGCCGTGGGGTCTTGAGTCAAGTCGATCTACACACGAGGTCCGTACTTCTCCAAAATATGGCTCGTCTGATGATCATTTCTGAAAACTAAACGAACGTTTCTTATGTTCGGCCACGAAGGACCCTTACTTCCCTACGAGGAAGTATGACTCGTTGATATCCAATACCCGACTCGATGGTTTCTGGCGAGCTCGGAACGCCAGCACTGGCATCCGAGAAATACTACAACACCTCGTCTCATTTCCTATGGGTTGGAGACAGAACTCGACAGCTAGACGGTGCACATGTCGAGTACTTTCGAGGAATCCGCAATCCGATCGGTATCAAGGTCGGGCCTTCTATGGGCGATGGTGAACTCGTCACCCTACTGGACAGTCTGTAGTAACTGTGATCTTCCGCCTATCTGCCCGGAAATGGAACTTATTGGCTTTCGCAGTCGTAAATCCCAATCGTGACGATGGGAGGGTGACCCTCATAACCCGTTATGGGGCAGAGAAGGTTCCCTCACTTTCTTTTCTTACTCTTCCAGCGGAGTTGTGTCTGATCTTCTTTCTTTACAACTTCTATCATACGATAGATTGGTTTGCATCTCGCACATCATATCAAGGCAGTCCAAGCATCAGGCCACCCAGTTATCTGGGTCTGCGACCAGATGCACGGAAGGTGAGTGGATTTTGCTAACGAACGGTCGGTGAGAGCCGCCGTTGCGGACAACAAAAATCCGGACACGGTTGCGAGAGAAGGGCAATCCAAACTAAGACGTCGTAGACGCAATTCTGGTAGTTCTGGCCCCCTAAGAAATGTAACCGGAATGTTCTGTTCGTAGTCGTTTCCGAAACAAAGGACAAGGCTCTCCAATGCTGGAAAGGAACACGTAGTTGCCCTGTAAATTTTCTTGAAGCCGGCATTTGACCCTTCGAAGGAGATCTCGCGCACACGATCGCGGACAGCGCGCCACCTTATACAGACATGTGTGAGATTGAGCCACACATAATTCTTCTTCCACTGATAATTGTATGGATGGATGATTTGTCGATAGGAGTCGAATATCTCTAAGAGCACCTCATCAGAGAGACAATCGATCGTCAAGTTCGGCGGCGGCTCCGTATTCCGACAGGTGCCTTGACAGGTGGAAAATGACAAGTGAGGAAGTTATGGAGAGTCGCTACTAGACGTACTGCTCATCAGTGGGCTCCATAATGTTGCAACTGCCAGCGGGAGACCAGAGAGACGTTGAAGCCACTTGTCGCATAATTGGGAAAATGCCTAAATAGTCAATTTACAGTTATAATTGCTATTTATTATAACGCAAATTATTACTCTCGTTAATTTAACTGGAAACATGATATCAATCCAAATAATAATATGGGTGGATCCCAGGATCGACATCACCATGAGTCGGGCACCACAAACCGCAGTATGATCTATATCAATTACACTCAAGTCCAACACGAACCAGTACTAGTGTTAATGTGCTTTAACAATAGAGCGGACCATTATCCAACCCTCACGAAATCGAAATCATATACGTTCAGGCATTACAGCCCTTTGAGACGTACAACCATACCGCTGCTATTCAATGATGCTCGACGCGACCCGTGTTCTCATGGATGAACCGCATTTGCTTGTCGAGAGAGCCACAAGATATTTATCCACGACAGGTCCAGCTACTGCCGGAAGAAAACTTTGACCGGGCGACCGGCTTCTTCGCGTGCAGAGACAAAAGGCTGGAAAGTCACCAACTGGTGTGCACGTTGGATCTCGTTGGTGAAATGGAGGTTCTTGCAAAGCTGTATTTCTTCTAATGCGGGTAAGAGAACAAGGTCGTTGGCTCATCATGACCTTGATCGAGGGTACGCGCCATGTAGTCGTATCTTGGACTTTCTAAACGAAGTACCCTGACACAGGGGAAGTACCGAAAGACCCTGAGCCACGGGACAACATTGTCCGAGACACTGTGGCCAACCAACCAACCAAAAGTGATCCGGAGTTCCTCTATGGTGGTAAGCCTTGTAGAGAGCGCGCGGCTCATTTGCATTATTGACGCTGGGAAACGACCTGGATCATGCAACTTGAACTGTGGCTTGCTGTGGCTATTGGGTTCTGAGTGGGTCAGCAACGAGAAGCTGATACCATTGGCGGAGCCTGAGGTTGTGGCAGCGGCGATAGTAACTTGAGCGATATGATAATGTCCCTCCATCTCAGTGATAAACCGGGGTAGGTGGAAGATAGGAGATAAAATCGAGTCAGAGAAGGAAAAGTCAACATCCCAGAGGGATGGAGCTGAAAATCCAGCCAGGAGAGCGCTCAAGAATACGGGATGGCCAACGTAGCAGAAACGTGTTAAATTTGACAGTGGGACAATATCTTCTGGAGTTGTCAGCGTCGACAGGGAGCCGAAGGATTTGGATGGCGCGGAATTGGGTATGGACAGATTGAGACTGCGCAGGTAAGGCATTCCTCGCAAATAGGCAAGAAAGGATGTTTCTGGTGATGGGCCAAAGACAGTATCAATTTGCAGAGTGAGGTCCGTGAGGTCCGTCGCAGACGATAAAAAAGCCGACACGGATGCGAGGAGAGTGCGACCAATTGTAAGACGTCGTAGATGAAGATCTGGAAGTTTTGGTCCCCCTAGAAAGGTATCAGGGGCTTTAGTTCAGAAGCGACATTGTTGACGTTAAGGACAAGGCTCTCCAGTACGGGAAAGGGGCATTTGGTCACCTCGAAGAATTTGTCGAAGTCGGCGCTCGACCCTTTAAACGAGATCTCGCGCACGCGATCACGATGACGTTCAAAAGCGGTGCGCATGTTCCGATACTCATAGCCAGGGAGGTCTGTGATGCCATGCACGCCCGAATATACGACGAAAATTGGCAATGGACCTGATAGGATCGTCCTGACACCGCTCGGCCTTTTATATCCCACGGTAATACCTAGATCCAGACGAGAGGGCGAGGCGAACATGACAGCGCGCCACTTTCTGCATACATGTGCGAGATTGAACCATACATATCTCTTCCTCCACAGGCACTGATATTGGTATGGATATATGCCTTGTCGATAGGAAACGAATATCTCTAATAGCACCTCACCAGGGAGGTCATTGATAGTCAAGTTAGTCGACTGCCCCGTGTCCTGACAGATGAATTGACTTTGGAAAATCAGTGAGTTATGGCGAGTGACTACTTGACTTACTGTTGGTCATCGGTGAACTCAACAGTGGCTGGACGTGAGCAGGCTATGCCCATGATAATTAGGGGAGAGATCGTCAGGGGTTACATTTTTCTCTACGACCAAGGACGGACGACGGATCGGGAAAGGTGGACGACCGGACCGAGCATCCGAGGTCAAGGGAGGAATGTCATTGACTGGCAGGTTTTTTCAAGTCGACAACCAAGTAACTTGACACTACTACTGTTGACAGTGGCTGCCAGTGGTCCATTGGTCCCGATAGGGAACAATATTATAATCTATTTTCAAGTAAACCATAAACATCCAGGTACGATGTAACATGGACGATAACTTACCGTTCATGTCATCGCCGCTACCACTGGACACGACCTCCAAAACTCGGCATTCCCTCGATGAACTGCATCCGAGTCCAAATGGGAGGATGTCCGAGTATGACGATGTGCCATCTTCTGAAAACATGTATAAGCTTGAACCAATCCAAGTCTCATCGACCACCGATACTGCAATAGCTTTCTTTGACGTCCTGTCGATAGAAATCGAATATCGTGATGAGTAGTTCATTAGAGAGATTGTGAATTGTCGATTTAGGTGACCGCTCCATGTCCTGGAAGGTGGTTTTACTTGGGTGAGGATAGTGTTGCTCAGGGTGTTGTGGAGCAAAGTCCATTTGTATTTCCCGTGACCGCTGCTATCTGTCGGGTCTTACATCGTCTTCCTCGCAAATGAAGCTAGAGAGATCACCGCACGCGTCATTGAAGTCATTCAGCATCGCATCCAGCGTTACACTAGCGTTACTGTAAACGTTTAACGCGAGCGTCTTTCAAACAAAACTGCCGCTCTGACCGCATTTTCAACCCAAATGGTCACTCGGCTCTTAAGGTTGCACAACACTACCGCGTCACACTCCCCCTACGTCGTACGCATCCCCAACGCCAATGTTTATCGTTTCGGCGATCCAGATGGCGCTCGACCTGTCCTCCGAGCTGTCGATTGGACCGTGCGTGAAGGAGAGAGCTGGGCAGTCGTTGGGTCGGGTGCCGGCGAGAAGACGGCATTGCTCGAGGTGAGCCGCGAGGGAATTTAGAACTCGATATATATCCCCCAGTGTTTCTAGATCTCTTCATGTCCCGCTGAGCATGCCAGTCGCTTACACACGACACGTAGACCCTTCTTGGGAACATGCGGATCAACCCCCCTCCACCCGGTGGACCTCTGCCAACGCTCTCGCTGAGGTCTCGTCCTATCAACGAAGCCGCGTGCCTTGTCTCGTTTGCGCATCGATTGCGTGCATCGGACGGTGCATTCTACGACTATACCGCACGGTATGGTGCTGTACGCGATGAAGATCGTGTCACTCTACGCCAGAGCATGTTCCCCGAAGAATCTGGCCTCGTACGAGACTCTATAGGGCATTTCCTCGTTGACAAATCGCGTTACGAGCCGGAGGATGCGACCTTGCGGATAGAAAGAAGGGCACGGAGGTTCGAAGAGTTGACGGACAAGTTGGAACTCAAACGACTCCTCGACCTTCCCCTGGTGGCCCTCAGTAATGGGCAGACACGCCGGGCAAGGATCGTTAAGGCCCTCCTAGAACAACCGGAGATTCTTCTTCTTGACGAGCCTTTGAGTATGTGTCATGTCCTATTTCTCTGGACGGCAGGATTGACGAAGACCCTTTTTAGCTGGACTGGACTTTAAAACGCGCCCCACTTTACTTTCTCTTCTTCATTCAGTTCATGTGTCCAACAACCCACATATTATCATGGGACTACGCTTGCAGGACCCCATACCAGATTGGATCACCCACGTCGCTCTAGTTCACGGCGGGCGAGTGACGACCGGAGAAAAAGCAGCAATCTTAGAAAAGTTGAATTTACATACTTACGAAGCTACTCGATTAGTATCTGCTGTACGCAATCGAGACTCGAGTGCCGCATCTGGCATCGTGGTTGACATGCAAAATGTCAACGTACGATACCATGAACGACATGTGAGATGGTATTTCCTCTCCTATGTCTCTGAAGTTCACTGGTTCACTATAGGTTTTAAAAGATATCAGCTGGACTATCTGCGAAGGGGATCGTTGGCACCTCCAAGGCGCGAACGGTACGTTGACCACTACGGCTATGAACCTTGGTGGAAAAGAACGATTCTTAATCCAGGGTCGGGAAAAACCACTCTTCTGTCCATCTTGACCGGTGACCACCCCCAGTCCTACACCCAACGTGCGCCAACTTCTGCACTCGCACTATTCGGTGCGCCACGCCGCACGCACGCGACCACGCACCTGCGCGCCCGCATAAGTGTCGTCTCCCCGGAGTTATATAGTGCCTGGCCCCGCGGGCGCAACATGAACGTGTGGGAGGCAATAGCGACAGGATTCGATGGCGGGTTCGTCCCACTAGGTCCACGTGGGCTCGGTGTCGGACTACATGGTGAACTGAGCGAGTCCGAGCGTACATGGCGTGCCGATCGCGTTTGGGAAGTCCTGCGCGGACTTGGGCCGCATACGTGGGGCGGTGCTGATCTTGGCACAAGGCCGGGTGCAGGAGAGGAATCAGTGGAAGAATTCGCACAACGCCCATTTGCAGAGTTACCCGCTGGTGCGCAGAGCATTGTGCTTCTGATGCGCGCGCTTGTCGGTCGCCCGCCGATTGTGCTGTTGGATGAGGTGTGGTCTGGCATGGATGAAGGTATGGTCCGTGCGGCGCGGGCGTACTTGAGAGGTGATGGCATAGGCGAGGAGCAGGCAGTCATCGTGATCAGCCATTGGGAAGATGAGGTACCGTGGGGGGTGGAGGATGGTGTGAGGAGATTCAGACTGGTGGGAGGTGTTGGTACAGTGCTATAGAGGCCAGCCCCAGTCGAAATTCTTACGACTTCGAGCTTTTTTGCTTGTCATAGAATAACATCTAGGTGAGATGCGCCCTTCCCTGAGCGACGGTATATCACCGCACGTGACTCGGAATCACAGGGGACAGGGGATCAGCTGGACTGTACGTCTGGTAGCGAATTTTCTATGACTCTCCTACTGATCTCCCTTAAGTCAGGCCAACTCTCAGGACACAGAGCCTTTGCCTAAACTGACCATAAATAACCTCCCCAATGAGCTACTCATTGAGATATTCGATTTCTATCGACAGGACATCACCCGCCGTCGTAATTGGAGGAAGGAACATCTCTGGTTCAATCTCTCACGAGTGTGTAAAATCTGGCGGGCTCTCATGTTCGCGTCATCCACCCGTTTGGACGTGTGCCTTTTCTTGAAACCAAACAATGGCACCCATATGAAGACCCTCATGTCAACTGACCCCCGTATACCAATTATTATCGAATACAACACGTATGGAGCTGTGACGGCCAAGGACATAGGTCGCCTGCTTTCCGCTCTTAAACGTCCCGATCGCATTCGTGGGATTGACCTTTCTTCGCTGACTGGAACACAGTTGGACAAATTCTTCAAGGCGACTAAATGCCCCTTTCCCGCACTCGAAAGTCTCGAACTTCGTAGTAATTGTGATCAAGTACTGAAAATCCCCCCTACATTTCTCAAGCTCCAGGGAACAAAACAGCATCTGCGCCTGCGATCTTTGAAATTGCACCCTATTTCACTCACATCCATATCCGGATTTCTGTCGTCGGCAACGGTTCTCACTGACCTCTCTTTGAGCATCAATAGTCGTTTCCAAGTGCCATATTTACCGCACCTCCTCTCCCAATTACAAGGCTTGCCTTACCTTCGCCGTCTCGACCTCATAATAACCTGTCTTATGTCCCACCTGGGACAACTCACCAAGCCCAAGGAAAGTTTCCCACTCGCTAAACTAACGTCATTCAACTATCGTGGCGATAGCACATCCTTGGTTTTTCTCATGATGGGGTTTGAAGCCCCATCCCTCCAGGATGTTGACATTTACCTTTATGAACAGACTCAGACTCTGCCTCCTCTTCCGCATCTCACCCAGCTTATCAATGGCGTAGTGGAACATTATCGCGCTGTTCAAGTTGTCATTCAACAGAACTATTTCGACTTTTCATTGCTAGCCCCCTCGGAAGGCGATGACCACCACTCGCTACGTTTCAGATTACATTCATCGCGTTCCCTTGGTTCCAACACCCACAACTTGCTGATGGAAATAACAAGCATGTTTTCTGCACAGCTTTCCACCACGGAGGAACTGGTTATCATCTTTGAGAGTGCGCGGGAGGGGGAGGTTATTCCATGGCGCACGTTCCTTGAGAAGTTCCCCAGTGTCAAGGAGTTCCGGATACAAAACACGAATAATAACCACATCGCAAGTGCCCTCCAACCGTACCATGGAAGGCCTAATCTTTTTGTCTTGCCCGCTTTGGAAAGAATTACATTTTGCACCACCTCATATGTTGCCGATCATTCATCCGAGCTGGCCGTCTTCCAGCCATTCGTCACTGCGCGCCAGCAGGCAGGTCGGCAGGTCCAGATTGTTAGTGGTGGGTAGAAGTTGGGTACGTCAAACTTCACCCTGTCACCTTGCCGTTCCGAGTCCGCATAGCACCAAGTACTAGATACATGTTAGAATGTTTACTGTACGCTTTACGAACATTCGCCGATCCACTCCGATTAAAAGAAAAGATATTGGACGAGATATAAGTTAGCATGAGTAGCGTCTGTAAAATCTACCTAAATAAAGTATGTAATTCGGGGGCTTTCTCGAAGCTATGAAAAGTGCCGAGACAAGCAGCCGCAGAACTTATTAGGGCACAGTACATCGCTGAGGGCTATTGAGAGTGACTGAGGTGATTGAACTCAATGTGTTCTATCTGCATCCATAAATTACAGGGCGAGGCCAGATTCTTCCGGAAACATAGTACTCTGGCGCTGAATGGCACAATCCTTGTCGCGTGCTACCTCATATCATCTGGTATAATCGTGGAACGAATTGCTTGATGCTGCGAAAATGAGACAAAAACACGGATCCGTTGAAAGGGCGAGGGTTTAGCGAGGGCAGCGTCAGGGGTTCGCCAAGTGAAGGGCGAATATTCGCATGTTTCCTAGAAGGTTCTGCTCATCATGCCTAAGTGACTGGACATACAAGAAAGCGGGGTGAAATATCGCGTACTGAGTTCTTGCTTACCTCGAGCATTGCCGTCTTCTCGCCAGCCCGAATACAACGACGGCCCAGCTCTCTCCTTCACTCAGAGTCCAATCAACAGCTCGGAGGACAGCCAGAGGGCCCATTTAAATTGTCAAAACGACAAACACTGGTGTTGGATATGATATAAGAGGGGTGTGCGATGACGGCGGCGGTGTGTAATTCAGTTGCAACCTTAACGGACAAGTGGCCATTTTAGGTGAAAAACGACAATGGCGGTCTTGTTTGCGAGGCGCTCGGTATTAGATGTGAACGACTTGGAGGACACGGGGACTGAGCTCTGTAGCTCTACATCCACATGTGAGAGGGACAATTAATGGGTAGTAACGCGTAATGCACAAGATGATGCGGGGTGCCTGATGCCGTGAGAAATCTCTACTTCACTGGCAGTTTCAAAGTTGAAAGTCACACGCCCCTCATGCAGCCCGCTCACCGGTAAACTTTGAAAGTACGTTTTATAAGTGGCTCACCACGACTGCCCCACTCATCTTTCACAAGTCAGGACACAGCAGAGCGATCGACTAAACAGCCTTCGGTGGGCGGAAAGGCCTAGCTCCGTGACGTGCCTCTCACATTCCGCACCTCCCCCGGTTTATCGGTGACTTGGGAAAGGTTACCACGTTTTTAACGTGATCATCGAAGAATATTATCTCACCCTCAAGTTGCTGGCCCGGATGGAAGATGTCGTACACCGCGCCCCGTGCTTCGAATTACTTCATCTCGTCCCCCATATCCACAGTTGAGTACCCAAGAAGTGGATAATGCATATGACTGAGATGAGCAGTGCATAATCTGCCAAGCTTCCACCGTGGAGGAGTTAAATATCTTCTTCCAGATGATAAATCGCAGGGTGTCATTCCGTGGCGTAGGCAGTCTCAAGGTGCTCCGGGTGCATGGCACAAATAATCTCCGCATCGCGACTGCCCTCAATCAAGATCACGGAAGGCCTACTAACCTGGTCTTACTGCCCTTTGGAAGAAATTGGACTTTACATGGCGTCATATTGTACCACAGAGACGCAACGTGCATTAGAACTGGCAGCATTTCAGCCATTTGTCTCCGCGCGCCAGAAAGCAGGTCGTCCAGTCAAAAATTCCTGTCCCGATGGTTCGTCTGTTCTGTTGGCGACCCTTAGTTTTATTATATCAGTCAATCAGGGGTTATGCAGTTATGACTGAAGTACTGAAGGGCGGTTCACGTGGTACACGTAAATCCATGTCTGAACACAAACAGAATGTGCCACAACTTGAACAGAGATAATTTGTCAGATAATTTCAAAATATAGAAAAGAATGTTGTACGAAACGTTTTGATATTGCGATGTCATTATTGTCCTTGCAATGTAAAATAAGTTATTGGAATAAATATTGTATCATGAATAGTCCATAATTTATAATCGTATCGAGTCATATATAAAGTCATATCGTATCGTAAAACTGTCCAGCAAGCAAGCAAATGTCTGTGGTATCAATGAATCAAGCAGTCTGGGCGACGGCAACACGCAGTCCCAGTTCCAGGCGGCTAGGCACCTTCTCGAAGCTATGAAATATCTCCACTGCCGGAGCAGGAGGTGTGACGGGTAATAATGGCTCGATGCCAACGAGATCGACTCGAATGCCGAGGAAGATGAACCACTTGAATTGTATGATGCGGAGGAGTTGGAGGTGCAGGTGGAAGTGGAGTAGAAGGGTCCGGAGCATGATGACTTTTCGGAAGACGTCGAGCACTTGGCCATTTTCCTTCGCAACCGCTTCTCAAGGCGATCCGCCCATCCGCATATTGCCGCTTCTCTCTCGGTCAGGAAGAAGGTATCCATTGCGAGCACCTGTCGTCGGATTTCATCCAACGAAGGACGATATTCGGGAATCGGCGTGAAAATCTGAATGAGGAGCGAGTAGGCGGCATCGGACACGGGGAGAACGTCGAGCAGAGCTGCGTGATCCATGAGGTAACCGCTATAGTCTCGGTCTTCAGGGCAGGCCGACGACCATGGACGAACGTTGGCGATCATTTCGGCCAGAATACAACCGAGGGCCCAAATGTCTCCTTCAACTGTGGAGTAGGGGGCATGGTGAGGCGACCAATGACTCTGCTAGCAGTTTAGCAACGGAACAATGCGTCTATACTTGATGATATAGTGCGTACCTGGGCTCATAAAGCAGGGCGTTCCACAGGATGACGCAGTCATCTTGTTTGTGGTCGCAAGGCCAAAGTCTGCGACAAAGACTTCAATATCTCCACTTTTCGAAGAGACAAGGATGTTCTCTGGCTTCAGGTCTCGGTGATAGACCTCGCGGGAGTGGCAGAAGTCGAGTGCATCAATGATTTGGAGGAAGACACTCTTGATCAACTCATCATCTCGGAAGAATGTGAGCTTCCTGATGACGGATTGGAGATCGCCGGCACAGAGATCGTAGACGAAGAACATGTAATGGCCCGCATCAATTTCGCGATGGAAGGTGAGGATGTTGGGGTGGAATGAAACTCGCTTGTGGAGCTCTATTTCGCGGGTTATGAAGTCGGTCTTCTTTACGCGCTTGACGGCATAATACGTTCCAGAACGTGTGTCGACAGCGCGATAAACAACACCGAAAGAACCTGCACCCAGGATAGCCTCAATCCTCAGAGCACCGTTATCGATCGTCTGGCCCAGAAACTGGGTCACAGAAGCAGGATAAGGCATAGCAAGAGGGGATTAAAGGGTAGTAACAACTAAGTCCCGATTTCTCGGTCCTAGTCCGTTTGGGTGGGTTGGTTGGAAACGCGAGGCAATAGATGGGTGGTGGGTGGATGGGTGGTGAATAAAGGTTAAGTTGGTGATACCTTCATTGTGTTCAGGTCGCTTTTTTATCGTGTTTGAGAGAGGGGTCCAGTGGCAGGAGAGCTTGGTGTGTGTTAATTTAGAACATGGTTTGATTTTGATTTCCACCGCGCCGGACATGGCTCCGTGTCGGACTCGGGGCGACTTTCTGCATTCTATACGGAGCCTGAGCCAGCTTTGTCGGTCGGTGTTGCGTTTTTCCACGCCGTCTCGTCCAATTTTTATTACAGTTGCACCTTACAACGTCGAACGTTCATCTCGGGACCCTCGAGATGAACGTTCAACGTTAAGGTGCGCAACTAGGCCGAGCGTAGACTAGGCCATATAACAGCCAAACACGGGTTTACGATATGGATAGAGGTCAGAGAATAGCCTTGGGCTATCCTCCGATTTTCCGTATTCATTGCTAAAATCGATCGTAGATAGATCGAGAAAGGGCTGCTGAAGCCGGATCGATTATATAATGTAACCGGTAATTATCGGCAATTGGGAGTTTTAGGGGTCCCATAGGGGCGGTCCGACGTCCACTTCACTTCCCACTGGCACCGCCGGCCCCTCTTTTTCCATTCGCCGTTTGATTGTGTTGCGTACGCAATGAACGTTAACGTATAGCAGCAAAGACGGTACTGTGAACGTGATTATAATTCCATTTTTTGGGTGATAGGTATGTGTATTCTTGCACAAGCAATGTACATGTGAAGTTAAGGACGGTTACAGCAACTCGTCCACGGTTGGGTTTTTTGAGGGCGCTCTACGTGAATCCATTTGTACTTGTTTGTTCTGGGCAGGGCTAGCGATTAAGTAATTGCTTCGCAATAATGTAACCGGTACTGGTAATTGAGAGTTTAGGGGTCCCATAGGGGGCGGACCTCCACTCCACTTCCGGGACCGCCGCCCACTGACACTCTGCGATATGGTGTGTGCTTTGTGTACGCAATGACCGTAAATGAACCCTTTATGTCGGCGATAGCGTAGTACTCATTGTTGGATATTTCGTGAACAACGCATAACCGGGAATAAATTGCTCAAACTTTGACTGTCCATCATAGAATACAGAATTACTGCGAGAATCAGCATTCAGCTATACCGTACAGTATTTATCCACGAGAAAAGTAGTATAAGGTGGCGTTGAATCCTACTTTGCGAGCTCGATAGTAAATATAGTCCCTTCCGTGGCGATGCTACCCATCGACAAGTGGTTTCCACACGGGTACGACATCTCAAGACCGTCCTCTCCGACCAAAGCATAAGCGACGCACTACAGCATAGCGTCCACAACGCGAAGAAATACAAGTCAGCCTTCGAATGACGGAGACCAGAACTCAAACGGAAAGGTAAAGGAAATAGACTTACCCGTTTGGGTCGAGTTCGAAGGCGACACATGCGCTGCTGAGGACCCGGCCGACTGTGTGCGTCGACTTGACTTTAATTTGTTTTCATTCTCGGTTGGTGGGTGGCGGATCGTGATCAGCAATTTGTCGCTGGTGACAGGAGGTTTACCAACGGCTGGAGTGACCTCCGCTTTAAGCGGAGTCTTGACTTTCGACTGTGCACTGGAATCTGTCAAGACGTGCATTGGTCAAAGCCCCGCCTAACTCGAGGACTTGAATCACTAACCATCGTTCTGTCCAGTCCTTTTTCGGCGAAGGGTTGGGCGCTGTCCCATTGGACGTGGTGACTTAGTCTCCCATTGTTCCTCGTCGGAGAAAACAGGCGGCGGGACAGATTTGATTAGGCCAGACATTAGGACAGACCGGGGTCTAACGGGCGAAAACAGCCCACCGGTCCCTCGAACAGTTTTGGGCGACGTGGAAACGCGTTTTGATGATGAAGGAATGATCGAGAAAGTTGGCTCGACTGCCTTGCGTATTCTGTGTGAAGGCGGTGATTTCACAACAGGCGGCGCCTCAACGTATCCCTCTTCGTCATCGTCCTCAAGTTCATCGTCAGATTCAATCCGAGGGCGTGACCGCATCGTGCCCTTGCCCTTCCGTACCGCAGGTGCAACATCAAGATCGTCATCATGAGACCCTAGCTCTTCTTCTGCAAGATCATCCGTCGGTAGGCTGTCCTGGAGGTCGTCATAGCTCGTGGCAGAGGCGCTAGGGCCGATTTCGGACTGCAAGACGTCGTTGTAAGACCCGGAAGCGGCTATATGCGCACGCTTAGGAGTAAGAGAAGATCTGCGGCCCATATGCGGGGGCCGCGGGACCACAATTCCGCCTTCTTCTCCGTCTTGACATTATTAGCACACGAGTAAGCGAATTTGGGAAGGGAAAGCCGTAACTAACACACTCACCGCGGGAAGAGTCTGAGACTTTCTTCTTAACAACGACAGTGCTCACTGCCAGGGAAATTGCTTCCCATGCAGCTGGATGAATCTCCACCGTAACGTCCTGGCAAACATCGAGGTCGTTAGTTTCAAAGACAGGAGTTGACGTAATTGCCACGCCAAAAACGGCGCGCGTCGTCGTCAGTAGTTCCTAAAAACATTACTGTAAAAAGCCGCAGCACATATCACAAACAACTTCCTTACTTGGTATGTCTTGGGTAGAAGGACGAGAACGGATCTTTTTCCACTTCGTAGTACCAACGTGTGCACAATACTACTTTTGGTTGCTTCTGGAAACAATTTTGACGACACAAGCATAGTTTCAGATTCTTCTATGGTGATTCGAAGCAACTACAGAAGAGATCGTGAAGTTGCAAGGTGATGATTGATGTTAGTTGGATTGTGCAGTGATCACGGAAAGGAGAACCGCCACGATTACCACGTGCCACGTGCATGCCACGGGCTATTATGTAATCACATGTCTGGTGTCTGGCGAGCGCGACGCGACGGACGCGACCTGACGCGACATCACGGGCCTCACCATGTCTAGTTCAGATGAACTCCTCCTCCACAGTCTGGATGACCCTGACGCGGATATCATACTCCGCTCATGCGACCACCATGAATTTCGAGTGCTGAAACTTTATCTCACCAAAATTTCACCCGTGCTCCGCGAGCTAATCCAATCCGCTTCAAGTTCACACATTGCAAATGCTACTTCATCTCTTCCATCGGTCAAGCTATCGGATAGTGCCACCACGCTTTCCAGTCTCCTTACTTTTATTCTCCCCATACTTCCCGTGCTCCCTTCAACTCTCGAGCATACCATGATCCTTCTGTCCGCAGCTCAGAAGTATCAAATGGACCCGATCCTGAGCAGAATTCGGACGATGATTGGGTCACTGGAACCACCGCTCATTCGCCCAGAGACTGCTTTTCAAGTTTGCTCCCTTGCACAAATGCATGGACTTCGTCAGGAGGCACTTCAAGCGGCGCGCATGACAATGACTTTCCCTTTCACTCTTGAGGCTTTAGAAGATAAGCTCGATGCCATCCCTGGCATCTATCTTCACGAACTGTGGGAGTATTACCAGAGTGTTCGAACTCACCTTACATCAGATCTCGCGGTATTCAGAACGACTAGTATCCCGGAGCTGATCAGTTCCCCTTGTTACGACGTCACGAGCCATGGTACACCCGCTTGGCTGGATGCCTACGTTGGATCCATAGCGGACTCTCCGTCTCTCTTTGATCTCACTGAATTCTACATGTGCTTGTCGCGCCATGTGAGGCAATGTCGGTGCGCAAATATACCGAGTGATACTTTGCGCGCCTTTTGGACGGGACTTACGAATGTTGTTCATAGTTGTATCAAAAAGGTGGGTCCCAATGGTTTACGATGCTGTAGTAAAATACTTGGTAATGATTGAAATGTCTCTATAGGCTGAGTCAGCTATCTCGCCCTTCGGGGGCCCTCAAACTGCCGCGAGTTCCGCCTGCCCACAGAACGTTTCACCGACTTCACCCCTTGATAGCTTGGATATGTCTGACGCCAACGTAATAATCCAATCGTGCGACCTTGTCAACTTCCGCGTCCACCAGCGGACGTTAGCCATGTCATCACCTTTCTTCGATGACTTATTTTCTCTTCCTCAACCCCAGCCTTCAGACGAGGATGTTGTCGATGGACTCCCGGTGGTACGATTACCCGAGGACGGTGAAGTGCTGAACAGCTTGACCTCGATGCTCTACCCAATTTCTTCCGTGTTACCAAACTCTTACGACAAAGCGTTGACGTTGCTTGCCGCCTCTCAGAAGTATGACATGATCGGCGTCCAGTCCCGGACACGTGCCGAGATCCAAAGCAAAATATTTCCTGCCCTGACTGGGCCAGAAACATTCCGTTCATATGCTATTTCAAGTAGTGGAAAACTCCCTTATGAAATCGAGAAGTTGGCTCGTCTTACGTTGGATTTTCCGATGACGTTCGAATATCTTTGTGACGAACTGCCATCGTTCGAAGGTCGGGCATTACGTGATCTTGTTGGCTTTCGAAAGCGCTGCCGTGATAATCTCGTGTCATGCTTCCAGTCCTTTCTCGAACTTGGCCCCCCATTCAACATTTGGACTCCTTGTACTGACGGTACAAGAAATTCATACTCAACTTCATCCAATACTAGACCGCCATCTTGGATAACCCAACTTTTTCAGAAACATCTCAATGAATCACGCGAGGCGTTTTCAAGGCCCTTCTTTGATCCGCGAAATATCCGTGGGGAATACTTGTCCGCTCTACAGGCTCATATCAATTCGTCGTACAAATGCATCTCTTGTACAAAGGTGCACGCACTGAATGGGGAAACGTTTTGTAAGGCATTGGAGGATAGATTGACGCAAGCTCTGAGCGAGGTGCGTACATCTTTTATTTTTTTTGAGGAATTGAGGGAGTTTAAATACGCCCCTTACCTAGGTACGCTCGGATCTGATCTCATATGAGTCAAGAGTTAAACTACTCATCCCGTCTCCAGAAATTAGAGATGCAAGATTAAGGAAATCGAAACTCGTTGCGAGCGATTATGGTCAGTGGATTATGGTCATGGTGGGTCTGCATTGGGAATGACTGGTGAGTTTCTCGTCACTTGCTTGAGGCCAAAATCAAAGTAAACGAAGTTATGTGCCATGCTATTTCTATAGAGTTCGACCTAGGTTTCAAAATTATGCTGACTACTGTGGTGTGGGAGGGCTGGCGATGTGCACCGAAAGCGCGAGTTCACTAGCAGAGATCAACCACAGCATCCCTAGTAGTAAACACGTTTCGTGCTGCGTAAATTTAACCAGTTGGAAGTCGTATGGCGTCCGACGTTGTCGAAAACCAACTAGGCGCCCTTTTATGCGGGATTCCGATTACGGCCGACGATCTGCAGTATGTAGACATGGACGACTATGTGGGAGCTGGTGAAGACGCAAGATCTGTCAGTAGAGTCGTAGCTGCTGCCCAGGATGGCACTGTACACGGCTGCCGATCTCAGTAAAAACAAAATTGCCGCTGGCCCGGCTTGGAACGGAAAACGAATTTACTGATGCTTCGTGACATGACACACTGCGGTATGACAGTGATGAAGGCTCCCGTAGTTACCCCCTCAGGCCTGTACGTCATGGAACTTCTATTCTCACTGCGCATGGAACGCCACTGCTTCTGCCAGGCGAACTGTCTGGTATACCTGCGCTAACTGCGCAGATGCGGGTTGTCACGCTCGGAACTTTCCTCCCAGACCATATAGGTCCCGTCGCCCCCGCATCACGGTGCACCTCCTTTTCGCTGCGGTTTGACGGGTATTTAAGTGGTGAGTGGCGGGGGCGGGGGCGGCCACTGGATATCTGTATCACAAACGACCGACATACAATGTCTGCAGTCCTTCCTGAAGCAGCCTCCACCGCAAATGATCCTCTTGCAAACTTACTCTTCGACTACCCAGGTGCAGATATCATTCTTCGTTCTCAAGACGCCCATCATTTCCGCGTGCCGAAGATTTACATCGAGAATAGCTCTTCCGTTCTTAGCCAGCTTATACGAAAAGACTTAGATTCCCAAAGTGCCGCAAATGTCGATGCTTCACTTCCCGTGGTACAGCTACCTAAAAGGGGCGAAATCGTTCACTGCCTTCTCACATTCATCTTTCCCGTAATCCCTCTCCTACCATCGACTCCTGAGGAAGTTATGGAACTCCTATCTGATGCCCTAGTGTATCAAATGGATTCTGTACTCTCTCGTATCCGGGACAGAATCGCTCGAAGCCATCTGCTACCTACCCAACTAGAGCCAGCACTCCGCATTTATTCCATCGCGCAAGAGTATGGGCTTCGACTCGAAGCGCTTCAAACCGCGCGGACGACGCTGAACTACCCGATGACCATCGAGGGCTTCGACAATAAGCTCGATATTATGCCAGGTGCTTCTCTTTATGAACTCTGGAAGTATCACGAGGGGGTTCGGGCCACTCTTGCGTCCGATCTCACGGAATTTAGGGAGTCTGGCGCCCGCGGCACGATGACAGGCGTACGCTGTTTAGAGCAATGCTCTTCCCAAATCCCGCTATGGCTTGATCAGTACATCGCGTCCATAGCAAATGCCCCCAACGTTTTTGATTCCGTTGAATTCAACGTCGCAATAACTCGCCACATTAAGCAAACAAAACGGCGCTGCGACTGCACGTCCATACCTGGCCAGACGATACGTGACTTTTGGGAGGCTTTGGCGTCTGTTGTCAGTAACGGTTTTGAAAAAGTGAGTGTGATTCATGCATGGAGCTGCCGAGGATGATATTGAACAGTTTACAGGCAGAGTCAGCTCTATATCTCGTGCATGAACGAGAACATTCTCGAATCCAAGTCGATTCGAGAACGTCTCAACTTGAACTCTTTGACATACCCGACGCCAATCTTATAATTCGATCGTCCGACTCCGTCGATTTTCGGGTCCACAAGCCTGTACTTGCTGTGGCTTCGCCAGTCTTCAAGGATCTATTCTCTCTTCCACAGCCCTCCGATAGTGAATCTGACGACGATCTTCCCGTGGTTCAATTACCTGAAGACTCAGAGCTACTCCATAGCCTCGTTTCTATTATTTATCCTGTCCCCACGGTGATTCCGAAATCTTATGAGAAGGTATTGTATCTGCTTGCGACTTGTCAGCGGAAGCTAACTGTTTATTATAAGGTGTTGCATCTACTCGCGGCGTGCCAGAAATACGAC
>WTXE01000218.1:0-44772 GCA_022496225.1 Russula aff. rugulosa BPL654 | reverse complement strand
CATGCTGACGTTTCACTATAGGTGAATGAAGAACAAAACCCCTTTGGTTACGTTCCTCCGCACGTTGCACCAGGCCTTGTTCAGGCAGTCTTTCCTCATCGGATCCCTACCCCCGACCCTCCGCGAGCAAGAGCAGATAATCTCCGACGACTCGCCGGTCATTATCTGCACCATCCCGATGCACAGGTTAGAATGATCACTATGGAAGCTGGCGCCGCTGGTCGAATTAAAGTGGCAGTCATATTCGAAACGCCTGATTTTTGAAGACGTCTTTTTTCCGGGTACCATTTTCGCTCTCTCCTGCTATCATGATCACCCTAATAAGGGCGTGCATTTGATAGAAATCAAGATTTGAAACAGAAAACTTAACAAGTCGATGTGGGTGCTTGAGGGATTGAACAACAACTGAATGGGGTATTTTCTGAGCATTTCGTCGTTCCCTGCCAGCTCTTAATGTCTGCCCATCTTGTTTCGTGCCTTGTCTGTACTAGTACTGCTGTCACTCTGCTACTGTATATTTCTTGTCGTCGAGCTTATCCCCATATTACAGTATCATGATATGTGTTGTTCCCATACCGCGTTGAATTACAACGCTTGAAGCTAGCCCAGAGGTGTCATTCTGTAACGTCACCTCTAGAAGAACCGGTTTGATACCAAGTTGGAAAGAACTTGGTAATGGCATGATGCAGTGAGGAAAAAGGAATGCTGATAGTAGTTATTTAATGGAGTGGCGAAAAGGCCTCTTGGGTTGACCGTCGTCTAGTCGTCTTCCGACCCTTTCCTACTGAGATAATCTTGGCAAAGGTCAAGTCTTCCGATGAGGATGGCATACAGTGTGGTCACATCTCCCAACCCATGTTTTCGCAACAATGGCTCACACGTACTATACTCTTCTTGGTTTTTTCGTGAACATGTGGATACCGCTCGTTTACCTCCCCCTACCATGCGCATCGCATGTCTTTTCTCCTCTATTTCCCAATTTAAGACCACACCGCTCAATTTTCTTGCACAATATACAGCGATCCCAACGAACGCGCATATTTCTGGCTTCCAAGCTCCGAGGCAACGTCAACTCACCAACTACTTGATTCTCCCGAAGAGGAGCGTCTGTACATCGACCAAGGCGAGATCGTGCGCGTACGTGTAGAGAGAGATGAGTTTTGCGATGATGAACCGGGTCCGCCAAAAGCCACCGAGCGTGTCCTCATTAGTTGACAAGGCCAGGTACGGCGTTCACCGTACACTGTCACTGTGAGTTCCCGGATTTCTTCGCACAAGGCAAATACTTGACATTACCCTTTAGTGCTCTATCGCTGAGCAGGGCCTCGGGCCAATAGCATGGTGGAAGGCCTCGGAGGCCAGGATGGATGAACCACTTTTTGGTAGCGCACAACTTTAGGCGGTCGTCGCGTGCCATCTGATGACGGTTGACTAACGGGTGGAGCACGGTGTCAACGAGGCATAATCCAGAAAGATAGTTCCGGTGGTGAGTCGGTGACCCTGAACGGAGAGTACTGTAGTTGGGAAAGTCGCCCCTGTGAAAAACAAATGTCCTCGTGCTTGTGTTGTGGCGTTGGAAGGCGGTGACAATCTTACGCCTCCTGGAGTCTCTCGTGATAAGGTACATCATGTGGTGACGTCGGAATACAGTGTACAGTAAAACGTGAAACGTGATAGATTAGGTGCCAACTACGCTACGTAAGCTAGCTCAGGTAAGCGTGTTCGCAGCCGTCCTCGGTTGGTCACCATCATGTCCTGCTCCCGTGCCGAGCGAGCGCGAGATTATGCGATTAGTATACACCTGGCGGCTACGGCGTTTACTGAGCGCCCCTCTAACTGGCCAAGTGGTCAAACCCGTTTCGATTGGCCTCGTTTTATCCATTCAGCTTTTCAGCACGCCTCGAGGCTTCGAACGGCAAGAGACCCTGCAGAATATCGAGCGCCACTCTCCAAAGTATCGGGCGCCCCCCAAAAGTATTGAGCGGCCAACTCCGTCAAAACCGTTTCGACAGGCCTCGTTTTATCCATTCAGCTTTTTCAACTTTCCTCGAGGCTTCCAACCGCAACAGACTCTGGAGTATTTAGCGCCACTCTCAATAATATCGGGCGGCCAATCTGGTCGAACCTTTGTCGACGAGCCTCGATTTATCCATTCAGCTTTTTCAACTTGCCCTCGAGGCTTCCAACCGCAACAGACCCTGGATTATTGAGCATGAGCACCACTCTCCAAAGTATCACGCGACCAATCTGGTCAAACCCGTTTCGATGGGCCTCGATTCATCCATTCAGCTTTCCTCGAGGCTTCTGTAAAAGACCCTGCAAAGTATTGGGCGTCATTTGAACTCACTCCCACGTTTTTTTTCTCACACCTACTAAGCAATGACCGGATGACCCATCAATCACTAAACCTTGCACTGAATCCGAGTTATCGGATACTCGTAAGGCACTATCTAAATTCCATTGAACGGCCTGATAGTCGTTGGCCTGATAGTCGTTGGCCTGATAGTCGTTGGTTTGAAATTCCGTTTTCTTGTCCTCATCCATTGAACGGTCTGATAATCGTTGGTTTGAAATTCAATTTTCCTGTCCTCATTCATTGAACGGCCTGATAGTCGTTGGTTTGAAATTCCATTTTCCTGTCCTCATTCATTGAACGGCCTGATAGTCGTTGGTTTGAAATTCCGTTTTCCTGCCTCCTACATTGAACGGCCTGATAGTCGTTGGTTTGAAATTCCGTTTTCCTGTCTCCTACATTGAACGGCCTGATAGTCGTTGGTTTGAAATTCCGTTTTCTTGTCTCATCCATTGAATTCCGGAACTACAACGTATAAATACCTTGTGGTATCTATGTTCAGACAACCCTCATCACCCCTTTGAGCTAAAAATATCATATGGCCTCCCAACAAGCCAACAACTTTTCTGCAGACGCATTTTCTCAATACATTCCACGCCAACCGCCTTACCTTGCACCGGAGAACGCTAGGGTCAGCTTTCGAGGGACATCGTGTACACTCTACTAAATACTCACCTATCAATGTGTATCTCTCTTCAGGTCCCACCCGCTCCCGCCGATAACCAACGGGAAGATATACCTCCATCAGGCAGGGGTGCAGCTGAGCCGGGTAGAATGCAAGAGATGCACCACATCGACCTGGCTTATCAAGGCATTGTAGACTACCGCCCCCAACCACTAGCTGTCAGTGACTTCCATCTTTCTGCTGACGGGCCTTTCTTTGATCAATGATGCTCGGGCAATAGAATCCTGCGTACGTATTTCCTGACGCGGGATATGCACAGGATATCCCAGTACAAGTTCAGCCCAATGATCCAGTGGGTATAGATTCATTTTTTTTAGATACATGCTCAAGACATTTCGCTGTAGGTGAATCAAGGACATAACCTCTTTGGCTACGTTCCTCCGCACGTTGCACCAGGCCTTGTTCAGGCCGCCTTTCCTCATCGGATCCCTACCCCGGACCCTCCCCAAGCAAGAGCAGATAATCTCCGACAACTTGCTAGTCATTATCTGCACCATCCCGATGCACAGGTTAGAATGATCACTATGGAAGCTGGCACCGCTGGTCGGATTAAAGTGGCGGTCATATTCGAGACGCCTGATTTTTGAAGCGGTCTTTTTCCCGCGTGCCGTTTTTTCGCTCTCTCCTGCTATCACCCTAATAATAGCGTTGAAATAGAACATTTAACAAGTGGACGAGGGCGCTTGAAGGATTGAACAATGAGTAGGGTATCTTCCGACATTTCGTCTGTTTCCTGCCTAATATCTGCTATCTTGTTTCGTGTCTTGTTTGCTATAGTACTGCTGTGACTCTGCTATGTTTTCTCGTCGTCGAGCTTATCTCCATATTACAGTATCATGATTTGTGTTGTTTCCATGCCGCGTTGAATTACAACGCTTGAAGCTAGCCCAGAGGTGTCAATCTGCAACATCACCTCGAGAAGAACCGATTTGATACCAGCTTGCAAAGAACTTGGTCAGAGGCATGATGCAGTGAGGATGAAGGAACGTTGCTAGTTAATGGAGTGGGGTAATACAACGAAAGGCCTTCGAACCTCTTCGACCCTGTCCTCCCGAACCGCCGCTCCAACTTGAACGGTATCTGCCGCATCTCTCTCAAAGCAACATCACTTGTCTATGCGATACTTGTCCTGATCACCCTGCTTACCCACTTTGTGGTCCCACCACCATTCCATGTCCAAAAATCGCATCAGGTGGAAAGCAGAAGCGATAGAGATCATAAGGGGGACAAGAGAAGGGAGTACGTGCGGTATGATAAGGTGCGGAACTGGGCAACGTGGACGCCAGTTAAGACCCAGGTGTAGCCTCGAGGGAGCACCTTGGTTTCATCTGCCGTTCACCAGTCGCCATGAATGGGAAAAGAGGGAAGAACATCGTGACTTCTGCATCTCCGTTCTTCCATTGTTTGTCTTCGCCTTCATTACCTCCTTTAAAGCTAGGCTTTCTCTAAGGCTAAACTCGAAGTGCCAGTCAGATAACGCATTCAAGTCATAAAACGATCTCGTCGGACCTTTCTCTGAGTCTGCCCGCGCCATTTTTCCGAAGTAGATCTGCAATCTCCGAAGCCCTTTTCGCAACGATACTTGGTATGGTGTTTCACCCTCGTCGTTTATTGCATGTATATCCGCGCCACGTTCAAGTAACAGTTTCACAATCTCGAGGTATCCAAGGGCTGTTGAGAGGTGCACCGGAGTCCAATACCCCTTGTTCATTGCGTTTACGTTTGCGCCATGATCGAAAAGAACCCGTGAAACCTCGACGTATCCATATGTTGATGACCAGTGCAGTGGGGTGTCCCCGCAGTTATCACATGGGTCCACCTCCGCACCCCGCTCGATGAGCAAGCGCACGACATCGACGTTCCCCTTGGCCGCGGCTCTGTCTAATGGAGTCTCGTAATTTGCACCGCGGCTGTTGATAGCCACCCCCCGTTTGAGCAACAACTTCATGGTGTCCATGTCCCCCTCTTCCACAGCGGCGTGCAACGAAGCCTTTGCATCGTATATCCTGTCGACTTCTGCGTCGTACTCAACCGAGTCCAACGTCGTGGACCGTAACATGTTTCGGGAATTTGGATTCGCTTTGTACTCGGAAATGAAGTTCGCAAGCTCAGCTTGGCCATTCTCCGATACCAACTCAGCTGCACTTCTACCGGCCTCGTTGAGCACGTCGACATCAGCCCCCGCCGAAGCAACAACTTTACAACTCCGAGATGCCCACGTCGCGACGCAGCATGCAACAGAGTCCAGCCGTTGCTGTCCGCAGTATGCACAGTCGCTCCGGCGCCCCGAGTTGCTGGTGGGGCTGGTGGGGCATAGGGAGAGGCTGAGGACACCACAGAGACAGTAACTGGGCCCTGTGCAGGCTTTCCCTGGCTCGCGTCGGCCTTCCGAGTTGACTAAAAGGGCGGCTTGGTGACATCTGGCGCGGCTCGACTAGCATTTTAGCTAACTCAGGTGCTGGATTTAGTTGCACTGTAGCCGGAGCTGCTGCATCATTAGCCCCACGGAGGACATGTACAGTAGATGGGAAGGGCGAGGGGACGACCTAGGTGTAAACGACCTCATAGCCAAGAAAGACGCCGCATATCCAGAGGATCCAGTGTGCAATGTATGCAACGCTGCACAGGACCCAGTTGCGATCTAAACCGGAAACTCAGGGTGAGTCTGGATTCGGAAACTTTGCAACTCTACGGATAAAACTTGGTTCAGCAAAACACAACCGCCCAGTACAAGCCGCACTCACTCGATCAATATGTAAATAGCATTGAGGTCGAGGAACGTCTGAAGGGGCATAGGTGCGAGAACGACAATGGCCAATAGGTAAGAATATATGCGCGGTTTTAAGTGCGGATCGCGCAGGAGCTCGAGGTGCAAGCCTGGAGATCGGAAATTTGGCAGTGGCACGATAGCAGCACGCAAGTGGGTATGTGGTGTCCATATGAGTGCGGACGCTGCTAACTCATCATTGACCGAGCGTGAACGTAGATCGACGTTGTCATTCTCTGTACACGAGAGGCCCAGAAAAGAGTGTGGGGTGGGGAGATAATCGAAGAGTGATCGAAAACCAACACATGCCTGAGTGTCACATCTACCGGCGACTTGAACCGGTTTGTATGAAGAAGGACACAATAGATAACTCACAGGACGAGGTTAGTCTGAAACTTGCTCAGGTCGACATTGAGGGAGCCATCAAAGCGGATGGACGCGGTGATGCACGAGACGACCTGCACAATCAACCAGCTCAAGTTCGTAGAGCTAGGCCGTACGAGAAAGACAATTTAGGCGCGGGGGATACGCAAATTCGAGTTTTGACTTCTTGCCGTAGTCTGTCAAGAGGCGCTTCAAGAGAGCACCAGTACCGCCACCGAAAGTGTGGAAGACAAAGAAGCCTCGGAGGCCACCGCTATTATCCGCCAGCCTTAGGTGTGCTTAGCCATAGGAGCGGCAAGGTTCAAAGTGGGCCTGGGGATGGGCCAGAAGGCGGTGGGCGAATACCGGTGGTGTAACATATGGGGGGTATCACAGCAGAGGGGAACGAAGGGGGAGAACGTGGGGAGCCGCGTGGCGTTGCGTTGCTGATGGAGCCGATCGAACGAGTCGGCGATCGTGCACCGACAGTCAGCTTAGCTCACGTGAGAGCTTCGAGCACGTATCTCGCCCCCACCTTGGTGGGATGCCCCCTGTTTTAGGAGCCACCTCAGCCGGTGTGTGACTGCCATGCATCGATATGCATCCCCTCCTGTGATGGCCAGTGCCCATTTCTCGTTCACAGGTACGTCGGGCCCCACATAGGATATTTCACACCGCCTTGAGCAACAACAATACGAGGAGGTGCTTGAGGTGCTTCTTGAAAGCAAGCTAAACGACTTTCGTGAGAAGGTGCGTAGCGCTACAGTCGGAGACTGGTACTAATCGTGGAACAGGCTTCGCGTCCACAGATGCAGCTTTCAACAAGGTTGTGTCTCCGTTCCGTACACAATTTCAAGAGTCTGTAGTGCGAGGCTTGGATGACAGCCAGGTGGGGTGGACGCCAGAGGCAAGCTTGACTGACTTCCAGTTAGTCAAGGATATCGTAGAGCAAGGCCATGCCAAAGCACAGGCGATAATGCAGCAGGACCTCGATCGGATCTTGCACCGCGTTAAGGCACTTCAGTCCACAGAAGAGGCCACGCCAATCAATAATGGAAACACCAAGGCAATTCTCAAGGAATATCACACTTACACGCGCAACACTGTTGTCGGCACAGTAGTGCCGATCACCGCGTGTTTGGACGCTCTCAAGTGAATGCGGATACGTGCCCCGCTTCCCGTATCCCAGGTGGCAACTTTCGACCATAAGGCCTTGGTGCGCGAGCTGCAAGCTGTGCCCGTGTCGCGTCGGTGAGGGGCAGGTCCCTTTTGTTGTGGTATAGTTTCTAACGTCGTCTCTACACCCTCCTTCTCCCCCACGACACATGCCAGCCTCCCATCTGTTCATTGCATCCGATGCATTCTTTATCAACTCTCGTATCAAATTACACCCCACATCTTGGGCTACGTTTCCTTTGGCTTAGATCCCCCACGTTCAAGTCGCGCTCGCCTTAACTCGCAGTGCGTTCTCTTCCTCCTTATAAAGGTTGTTTTTCGCTTCACTTATTTTATATGCTTCGTTCTGTACATACTTTGATGGGCTTCGATCCCATTTTATGCTAGCGACAGTGTACAAGCTCTGTAGAATAGAATATAGTCAAATTTGATCAAATCTGACGTCGTTCTATCTGCCTCTAACTCACTCAACGCATTTCTGACTGGGAATTATTCATCGAACATCAACCATCTCGGTGTCATCACCCGTGACGGTGATATCATCCGTGCAATCAGTGTCGGTGCGATCAGCCATCTCCATGTCAACCATGGCCTGAAAGCGCACCCATAAGCACGACAATAAGAACAGACAGGAATTCATCGATCCACATACCGGTGGTTTAACCGATGATTCCGATCGGGTTTCTGCATCAACAGTCTGGGAAGCGGTAGTTGACTTTGCGTTAGAATCCTGCGTCCCTTCCACTTTACGGAAGATTTTTTCAACACGACGGTGCATGAATATTTTGTCTTTGTTGTCAATCATGAATTTGATGATTAAACGCTGGAACGCCTCGTTAAGGTAGTATAGGTCGCTTCGAGGATCTGGAGGATCTGACTCTGGAAGCCAATGTCTGTCAATAACAAGAAGGCCGGCGAGATCCTCGATCAAAGGTAGCAAGGGTTCATAGAATGAATGGGTGAGGTTGGGGGGCGTACGCTTGCTAAGCCCCTCGACGAGAGTTTGTCGTTCTCGAAGTTTCCTAACATGCCGGACCATGAGGTCGAATTGATCGTTTCCTCGAGACAATCTGCAGGCTGCACGACCATAGCCCAGTACAGAAGAAGCCAAAAAACGGACTCGGTATCGTGGTCGAGTTCGTGCCTCCACCCATCGTCTCGTTTATTAACATCAATCCGTTTTGGATCAATGACGAGGTCTTTTAAGCCCGACGGGAATCTCTTAACTCGGTCCGGGTGGACCTTAGCATAGGAATCAGGATAGTCGGGAGTTTCAGGAACGCGGGCGAGAACGGGTGCCATGTATTTTCCCTGTTCAACAGCTCGTGCAGTAAAAAGAGGTGTTCCCTGGTAACAATGAGAGTGAGGGCAGCTTACGGACAAGGGTCGGCACGCAACTCACCGTTCGGACGATTTGCTTCTCCTTGACATTCGCCTCAGGTTCTAAGTGCTCCGCAAGGTTGAAGTCAACAAGGAGCATCGATGTTTCCAAGGGATCGACGCTACGTCCAATCTTTGTTAGCGACTATCCAATTTCGGCTTCTATATATACATACCTATCGCCCGTAAGATACTTGGCATAGTAGAGCGGCAATTCGTTGGTCTCCGCCTTTTGCTTAGGTGGAACAGACCCGGTTTTCAGCTTCAGCGAGCGATTCGACGAATTCTCGGCATATAGCACGTTTCCTGAGCTGATATCACGATGAAGGACCTTGCGGGAGAACCGCAAATACCGCAATACTTGCAAACATGTCAGCAGATCACATCGCAACAGAGATTCGAATACCTTCTAGAACGTCGAACAACGTCTCCAACACTTTATACAGTGTGGGGATACTCGTAAAACGGGATCCACTTTCTCGAAGACCCAAGCGCTGCTTGCACCTTTCTTCAGACTGAGGAAGGTCAATTTTTTCGCCATATACGGCCACCACCACGCCAGGCACCCGCTTCGGATTATGAACATACTCCTTGAGGATTGTTATTTCTTGAAAACGTCTTTTAACTCGGCAAAACTGATCTTTCAAGATGGTGAGATCGTCGTTTTCAACTTTGAAGTTTGGATTGGAGAGAACATGTGTACGAGTTGCGAACGGATTGCCGGCATATATGGGATAAAAACCATGACATTCTTTCGTGCCTTGCGGATGAGCGATCTTTATGGTATACTTTGCCGCGGTTTTTTTATCGGAATCGGTCTTGATATACGATGGATCTGCAAAGTCGCCAGGCTCGTAGAGGCGATATATGAACGCATATAATAACTTGTAAAAGTCCTTGTGCGCCCATTCAACTTTGAAATCCCGTATACCTGCGCCGCCAATCCCAAAAAGGAATGTGACCCCGTCATTCGAGATAAGCAGGCCTTGGGCGACGTAGAAGTCGGGTCTCGCCAGCAGCAGGTAGTGGAGATATGAAATCGCCTGTACTTCTGGTAGTCACGGGACTTTCCCGCAGATGCCTCTCCCCTGCAAGTCGAGTAAATGGCCAGTGTACGACACCATTACCATCCTTCCAGTGGCTCTCAAAGGCAGCCATGAAGTCGGGCCTGCACTTTGTGCCCGTAACGTGTCCGGGTGGTGCATTGTTCCCTTGTCCAGGAACACTAGGGTATCGAGGTTTGGAAAATCTGAAGTGAAAATTACATGTCGGCAAGAGAAGCCAAGCACAGAAACAGGTAGTGCTCACGCAGGTCCTTTATAGCTTTGGCCACCGCACTAGCCACAATGGAAAAATCTTTTATTTTTTCCGCTTCTGTCTTTTTTTCATTATCTTGAAAGCCTGGGGCTCAGGAGCCAAATTCTGGACTTTGAAATCCAAATAGCCGAGGAACTCTGCCTCGGTGAAAGCTCCCAGCATGAAGCGATCGTCGTAACCGAATGTCTGGTATTGCTCGCGGTTTTCGGGAAGATGATACTTGTCGTATTTGACCGGGATGACTTAGCAGTTTGGACTGGGGAGCTACGACGAGGTGTACGCAGGCCTGAATCAGGAGAGGTCGCAACTGACATGGTAGTGTAAGCAACTCACGTCACGCGTCACCTTGTATAATGTTATTAGCCGATCACCGTGACTTTTTTAACAATGCATGATGTAACTTACTGAGGCGGCGGCCGGCGCGGCGTGACATGACAACTCCTAAATTAAACGTTCTAAACTCTCAACGAGTTTGGTCGGTTGGGCTCTTTCTAGATTGATTGTATGATCGTGCAGCCGCCGCCATCGTCATCTCATGCACACAACAACAATACAGTACCGAAGAAAACCGTCAAAATGATTCCAATTAATTATTATCTCCTATTGGGCCCGGACGCGCCCATCGCGACATCTCTTTCAATGATGATCACCATCAAAGTGCGCAGGCGGTGCCCGGCGAGATATATCCATCTCGGCACCGGCACCGTGAGCGGGCGGCCTCCTACTCGATACCTCCCGGTCGTAATACGTGTCACGGGGACTGCGCCAGGGAGGAGAGATAGAGCGTGATCGCGGAGACAACGAGCACGAGGCGCCCGGGCGTGGCGCGTCGTTGTGGTGATACCCTCAATGCTCGCGAACATGGGACAAGTACCCATCGCGGTCGTCTATCACGTAGCGCGATCGAGAGTTCGCATAGTGGCGGAGCGCCACCGCGCTGGACAACGTCATTTCCTTCGCGCTCCCGGTTCCACTCGCGTGGTCTCTGTCCCTTTTCACGTTCCCAGTCTTGGTTGCGCTCGCGCTCTCGGTCACAGAGCTCATGCTCGGGTGCGCCGTAATTGCCGATTCCAGGTCCCATTCGTTGATGGTTATGAAGAAGGTTGGACCCCCTAGAGCTGGTGGGCGAACGAGAGTGTGACGAGGGGGAGTGCGATGCCGGCGGCGCCTGTGTGGGCGGTTGTAACTGAGAGAGAGATGGCTCGTACGCGTTGGGGCGATGCGAACGCTGTTCGCGTTCCGACCGAAGTATGGTAACCGGGTGGATATACACGGTACGTAGGGGACGTAGTCTCCGGTGCCACCTGCTGTGGATGGGAATATCCTGAAGTCAGTGTTTGCAAAGGAGTTGACGGGTGGGGTACCCGAGAGCGCGACCGAAAGTGCGAGGGCGTCGTGGAATGGGGCCCGGGATATGAGTTGTGCGAGCTTTGGAGTCGGTTATACGAGTGCAAGGGCTCTAGATGTTGAGCAGATGACATGGGTGGTGGACCGTATATCCCACCGTTCCCGCAAACACGAAGAAAGCACCGCTCCAGAGCATGCCCCACGTGACGTCCGATCCTTCGAACAGCACCACGCTGAGCACTAAGGAGACGGCCTTGTGCACGACCAGGACAAGCGGCACGGTCAGTGCAGGGACACGGGTCGTCAGGCGGTTGACGCCTGCCGTGCAGAGGAGCTGCGTCAACGTGTTGGCTAGAAGCGCGGGCAGCACAGCTGGCAAAGTAAATTGGACAGCGGCTAGAGGGTGCGAGAATGTGGATGTGCGTGCTTGCGATGCGAGTAGCGCTCTGGCCTGCACAGTAAGGTCGTGACGAATGAAAAAGAACAGGGTCAAGGACAAGAAGTGTAGATAGAACATGGACGCCTGCCAGACATCTGGCACCCCGACTGCTTCGGTGCTTGGAGACGAGTTAGCCACTTTGGGCTTGAGACGCGTTTGAGTGTGTGTTGAATATAAAGGAGCGTCTCATCTTGGACTACTCCAAGGAGACCGGAAAGAATTAGGGCCAAAGTCAAGATGCCGATCCCCATCAAATAACGAGACGTGGGTGCGCCCAATGACGAAACCGCCGTTTCCTGGCGGTGATTAGATGAGAGAGTCGTCAGAATGACACCGACAGTGACGATAAGTACTGGGAGTACTTGTGAGATCGTATACCTGGTCGGGTGTTATATAATAACTTCATAAATAATGGCCGTATTATCACGATTTGCGGGACAGCAACCAACCCATGAGCATGCTCACAACAAGCCCACCACTACGGAAGATAATGTGGACAGGCATAGGAATATTGTAGCCAAATGCGAGATTGTTGAGCAAGGAGACAAAGTAAAATAGTGCAACTTGGATTAGGTATGACGTGAGGGGTAACCTGCGGGGCCGGAGGCGTGGAATGGGAATGTTCAGGGGCCCACGTGTGAACTCGATGAACTTGGGTAGTCCATGGAGGGAGACGAGCAAGAATTGGCAGAAGGTGATGAGGCTGCCAGATTTTGGGTATTCCGACGTGACACGTTCTAAAGTGAGAGCATTGCTTCGTGCTGAAAGTTGGTACAGGACAACGAATGTGAGAAATGGAAATATAACACGAACCTGGGGTCGAACTTATGGTCCTCTCAAAATGAACTGTGCACTGTACTTTAGAGCCACAAGGCTGTCACCTAAACTTGCTAGTTAATCCGACTCATTCTCTTCACAAACCCCAACCAAAGAGGGGTCCCGGAAGAGCTTGCGCTGGCATTTCACCTATCACGAGCTCTCAATTCGAACAGTTAGTTCATTGCGTCACACGTCTATGTCTCCACCGGAATTAACAACCCAATAAGTGCGCGCTTAAAGGGAGTGGGGTTGCGGGTTGGAACTGAATATATTGTAGAGAACGTATCGTTGAGAACGCCTGTTACCGCGCAGTCAGTTTGGTCCAAGCACCGTGTAATGCGACAACATTAATTGCCGCGGCATTATGAACCCCGTCTGTCCGAATCTGGGACTTGGACAAGATTTTCCACCCGTTGGACGCTCTCGTATATTTCTCTCTTTTGCTGGGATCGCAAAAGGTCTTCATCTCTTCTTTCATCTTGCGTTTTCGCCTCTCGTCATCGCGAAGAACGCCCTGGTACATTGTCTAGGAAGCGCGCATTAGCAAAGTCCGTAGGACGACCAGGGGAGGGCATACCCACATCATGTTCTCGCTGCTGAAGGTAGTGAACCCCCCATACGGTGATCGAGGATACGACGATGGAAGCTATTAAGGTCGCCTTGGCTGCTCGTGACATAATTGCGGTTGCGGGCGTAGCGTTCGAATTTGCCAGATGAGGGGCACGACAAACAAATACAAACTGTAAGTTACTGTATCAGTGAACGCCTATTTCTTGCATCTCCCGGTCTTTTCTTACAATAACTTAAGGTTGTGCAGAGAATCCTTAATGTTATCTGTCTCTAAGATATAAGGGAATATAAAAATTGACACATACTGTATTCACGACCCGCTTGCTGGGCGGATAATTAAGGGGAAGGGAACACGTGATTTAAGTGCTTCCATGTATAAAATAAAAACTGACGGAAGTCGTTTAACATCGTACGATGGTGGACGCTTCCACAACAGCCATCACGTCCACGACCCTCCGTAAAAGACCCACCGATGGTTCGTCAGAGGCCAAGGCCAATGTCACCAGTGAAGGACGCAAGACCGACAAACTCCTCGATTCTCACACTACGTGATTCATTACTCTTGTTCACCGTCAACTCCTTCCACAACTCACATTGGTTTTTCCAGGTGGGAGTTCGGCGGACCATGGGGCGTCACTGCCATGATGATCGGTTTCCCGATGCTCATGTACTATCTATGGATATGTCTCTGGTTCTATGATGGCCGGCTCGTCGTCCCGACTTCCGTCGACGGAATTATCCCGTTCATTAACGATATGTGGGTTCACATCCGCGACGTCAGTTCTTCCCCTTTCGGCAGCCCCTCGGGCTGTGGTAAAAGTACGATCGTCTCACCTAGTTTTCCCTTTCTGTAGGATGCCAGCCCGAACCTCTACGCGTGGAAGGTGTATTCCGGTCTCATCTTCTACGAGCTCTTCCTCGCGTGGGTCATGCCAGGTTATATGCAAGAGGGCTTGCCCGTGCCATCTCTGGGATACAAGACTCTCATGTACAACTGTAATGCGCTCTACTCCGTCTACTTCACCTTTATCACTGCCGCGTTCCTCCATTATTACCACATATTCCGTCTAACCGAGATCATCGACAGCTATGGCCACATCATGTCTGTCGCCATGATCTGGGGCTTCGTTGTATCCTTTGGAACATACTTTTGGACCGTCGCACGTGGTGAACAGATGCGCATGTCGGGTAACTTCATATACGATGTCTTCATGGGCGCCGCTCTCAATCCTCGAATTGGCCCGGTTGACTTGAAAATGTGGGCAGAAGTCCGCATCCCTTGGGTCATCGTGTTCTTCCTGGCCGTCTCTGGCGCATGCAAGCAATATGAACAATTTGGTACTGTCACCCCTGTATGCGCCACTCTTTCTTCATCATGGACGGTCTGAGTTGTGCTGACTGGTATTCCCCAGAATATGGCATTTATGTGTCTTGCGACCTGGCTTTATTTGAACGCATGGTAAGTAGCGATTTTGTTCAAGTATCCTCCGCTCCTGACTTTGCTTTGGAAAGCTGCAAAGGTGAAGAGTGTATCCCTCAGACGTGGGATATGTTCCACGAAAAGTGGGGCTTCATGGTCATCTTTTGGAACTTTGCGGGGGTTCCATTCGTGAGCCTATTGAATCACTTCTGGTCTCGTAATTGTTCTGACACCACAATAACAGACCTATGTTTATTCGGTCGTTTACATGGCTTCTCACGACCCGGAAAAGTACAGATTTTCGATCCCGACTTACATCGCGCTCTTCACCACGTTGCTCACGGCGTACTACGTGTGGGTAGCTAGGAAATATCGTCCTGCTACTGGGATCTGACATGTAACTTTAGATGGGATACCTCCATGTCTCAAAAAAGTCGCTTCAAGATGCAGACACAAGGGAACTACAAATACCGTTGGACGTTCCCCCAGCTGCCATGGGGCGTAATCAAGAACCCGACTTACATCCAAACAGCACATGGGTAATTGTTTTCATTGTCATGTGAGGCCCCTAACCTGACTCATTTGATCTTCTTCGCAGCAATCGACTTCTCACTTGTGGCTGGTGGAGGTTCTCTCGTAAACCAGTACGTAGTATCCATTCATCAATCCCCGCAACGGGGTTATTGATTCAGATGAACTGTCCCCGAAATATAGAACTACGTAGCAGACTGGACCATGAGCTTCACCTGGGGCCTGGTCGTCGGCGCAGCATCTCCCATCCCGTACTTCTACAGCGTCTTCTTCATCACGGTGCTCGTTCACCGTACGACCCGTGATTTCGAGCGGTGCGTGCCGTGTGGTCCACCTTCTAGATAACGAACGATTTGCTGATCTGCGTTTTCTAGGTGTGCCATCAAGTATGGCAAAGATTGGGAACGCTATTGCGAGATAGTGAGATGGAAGTTCATTCCTGGGGTCTACTGAGGGTGGTTTTCATCTGTATCGAAGACTCTAGCCCCATCCCCGCTACTACACGTTTTAGGTAAACATTTAGATATACCCCCTCAAAACCTCTCCTTTGCTAGGACATTAGTTACGGTATCTTTCTTGTGCAGTATCAGCCCGAGGCATCCTATAGTTATTTATTTTTTGTTATGCAAGTGATACCACCCGTTCCCTTGACGTGATTGAGTCGAGAAAAGGGGTCGTCCTCCATCATATTATCATTCATTACGGACAAAAACATAAATCATCATCAAGGTAGATCATGAATGTTCGTCATACATGACACGGCAACTCGACCGTAGCGGTCACTCGAAAGGCATGCTTTCCACCCCTTGCACCAAAGACGTCCAGTTCGCCGCGACGTTCTCAGCATAGTCCCGCTCTTCGCGTGCAAATGCCTGCACGAGCTGAGTGAGAAGCGTGTTCTCCCTATTATGCAGCACGACGCGCAGCTCGTGCCACATACTATCCATTCACCATCAGCACAAAATCAGCAATGAAAAGAAAAGAGTCCTGAATTACCAAGCGCGAATGAACACTCTCCGATTGAGTTGCGCCGAAATCATCGCCTTGTCCTTCTCGATCGTACCCGCGATCTTGTCCGCTTCTTCTTCCCATCCGTCCTTGGCAATGGATTTGACGCTCTCGAGCTTGATCGTGTTCGTATCGGCGCGTTTCTTCAGACGCTCGACTTGGTCGACTGAGAGCCGGTCGTGTCGGACAAAGAGGTCGCGCATGGCGATGTATAGGTCACGTTGGCTCTGTGTGTAGATTGGAGCATGGAGAAGACAGAGATACGTCAAAAAATTTGCGGGGGAGGTGTGGGGGAGATATGGAGGGGTTTTGGTTGGGGCGAACGAACCTTCAGACCTTCCAATGTGTCCTGCAACAACACACCAGTCTAGAAAGATAACCCCCAGACGGAGGTCTCGTCAGCAATCACAATCAAGACCGGGGGAGACTTAAAAAAACAACACACACCCGTAGCTCCAACAAGTCAGCTTGACGCTGAGTATGCGCAGCTACCACATCGATACCCTGCCTGACGCCTTCTGACAAATCGCAATCCGGACCCTTCCAACATTGCCCATTGACCTCCGCCAGGGTCTTGAGCGTATTCGTCAGACGTGACAAGTCTGCCTGAGCGGTGGAAAGTGACGATAGGGACAGCGCAGGGTCCCGGGACGAAGACGAGAAGGCAGCAGGTAGTCCCCGTGGCATTCGGGTGCCAGTGGTAGATTCGGAGTATGAGGGATCCGATAGCGGGGAGGATATGCGGAGGATAGGTGGCAGATGCAAATGAGGCACGAAAGAAGGCCGAGTGTTGGTGCTTCGTACCGCTGCAGCCTCGCGCTTCCGGATGAGGCGCTCTCCCAAAATACAGATCTTCTGCCAGGCCTCGATGAGAGTAGCGATTCTCTGTCGTACATGCCTAAGGGGAAGGGCGAAGTGTGAAACAAAGAGCTTCGATTAGAGCAGAGATTTGTGGTAAAAGAAGTACGTACCCAAGTTTGTCTTCCAGGTCACTGGGAATCGTCATCTCCTCGACGCGATCGATGCGCTTGCTTACAGATTCCTCTTCCAATGAAACCGACGAACGTTTTCGCCATTGATCAAAGGCAGGTTCTGCGAGGAACGTGCCCAGTAACGCGTCGTCTTTAATCACAGGGTGATTTCTTGGTGCTGGAGATTAGTTGTCGATGATGGACAACAGTTTCGACGATTGACCCACATCACGAAACGAAGGAACCTCTCCAAGCCTTTCCTGTGACCATGGTCAGCATCAATAGCTAGAGCAGACGGGTGCAAATGTCATACCTTCTTTGTTCCAGAAACATCTCATCAGCTAAAAAAAAAATGTCGATGAGGATACCGCCAAACACTCCAAAAAACCAGTTCCAAATCACGTACGCCCAATTCGTTTGGGAGGCAACTGCGGCAGCAAACGGAAAGGATATCGACGAACCAAACAATCCCACAAGAAAGCGAATTCGGAGTATCGCCGATGCACGGTGCTACCACGCTGTAATGTCCCCCCACACCAACCCCAAAACCAAAATGAGCGAAAATGAAATAAATAAAATAAAACGGGGCATCGACGAACCTCAGTTGAGATCCCATATACCATATACCTATTCAGCACGAATCCCTGCTGTCCCGCAAACCGTACCGTAACTCTCTCCTGTCTCTTCCACCACCCAGACGGTAACCCAGTCCCCGAAACGTTCGACGGCGGAGCAACACCGCCAACACCATCCCCATTAATAACCCCAACACCGAACGGAGACGCGCTAGCACCAGCACCAGCGCCAGTATAGCGCGTCCCCGTCATCCATGGATCCTCCGGGGGTGGAACGACAACAGTGGCGGATGTGGAAGCGGATACGCTTCTTCGGTTAGCCGTCGCCGCCGCCGCCGCCGCTGCCGAGCCGGTACCGGTGTTATGGGCTGTGATCGGTAGTTGGTTATTGGTGTACGCTGCTGAGATGCTTGTAGGTGCCGCTGCGCTGTAGCTGAGTAGGCTCAGATCGAGCGTGGGCTCTGGAAGCGTGTTCTGCTGCGCAAGTAGCGCAACTTGCTCCACGCTAACATCTGTTTGATATTGGTTTTAGAGAAAAAACCGGGTACAGGTAGTAGTATGGCAGAATCTTACGTACCTTTCCCTGTCTGTGCGAGCGCAACCAGCGCAAGCGCGACGAAAAACTCGAGCTTTGATACGCGGGGACGTGTGCTCACGATGTTAACGATCTTCAATCGTAACAACCAGTGAAAATGAACAACAACATCGTATTGATGGTGGTAAGGTAGAGGAGAACGAGAACATGAGGATGAGGATGGAGCAGTGGAAGAGTGTATGGTGTACGTGTGGCGCACCTTATCCACCGTCGCGGCGGGCAACGAAGAGGTCGACAAGACGCGCGATAACGAGTTGACGGACGTTTCACCAGAATTAGTCGGGTCGACCGCACCAAACGATTGCTGATATATAGCCGGCACGGTAGCCTCCGCTATAATTACAATGTTATAAATATAAATGCCAGCAGCCCAACGAATCGAGTCGTATGAACCGGTGGCGAGGGCGAGGGATGAGGAATCGGTCAGTGTTTGGACGTAGAGGATAAACAGTACTACGTACCGATAGCATTTGTGAAGATGGATGGGACTTGGCCCGGGGGTGGAGAGGGAGAGGGAGCGGCGCTCCATGGATCGAGGCCGTCATATGTTGAAGCGGCAAGCGGGTTCTCGTCGACGAAGCTGCCGCCAAAGCTAGAGGAGATACCATATGCCTGGGTTGGTCGTGGGGCGTTGAACATCGTTGGTGGTCAGCGGGAGTGGGATGGAGGCTGAGCCGAGGAATGAATTATTGTAAATCACACGCGACTCATCATTCAAGCAAACCGGATATTATCACAAATAGAGACCAAGCAAGACGAGGCTATGTACAATCGACAATAGATACTGATAGGCAAGTTTTCTATAATATCCAAACCCCTCCAGTGCATGTGAGCTTGTTATTATTGATCATTCCTGCTCATACCCCTTGGCGGCAAAGTGAAGTGTCCAAGACGACAACAGTCGCTTAGCGTTAACAGCGTCGCCACTCAATCTACAATTCAAGTGCGTCAGAAGCTCGGATAGGACTAGCATAATAGTTGAAACATACCCTGGGGTACCATATGTTAAAGGAGCAATGAACGCAAAGGCGGCAAATAATGCTATGAAAAAGCCCACGACAATAATAGGGCCTCGGGTACCGAGCTCTGCCCACTGTCGCGGGCGGGGCCTCGTGTAGTGCCCAGCAACAGAGATTGGGTACTCGATGGTCTCAGACAAGAGGAAGTGAAGCACTGCGCCAGCGACAAGCGCAGATGCAAGATGTGAAGGGAGATAGTGGTGAATGAAGAGTTGTCGGCTCATGAGGAAGAACGGGAAATAATGGACGAGCCAAACAACTACGAAAAAGCCGGCAGAGTTCCATAGACGATTGCGAACGGCTACGATCAACTTGTGAGACCTAGACTGGGACGCTGAACAATAGTCCACTTACCGATTGGAATAGGGTGTATACCTCGCCTCTTCGCAAGCAAATCCGCTCCTATGATACCTACGAATAGAGACAAGGCAAGAGCACAGGACCACCACCCGACGATATTGCCAATAAGATAAATCTGTTTCTGGCCCTCGTTTTGCGTCCAGAAGCTAATGCCAGTCAGGAGGAACGGCCAGTTAATAGGGGCGCTGGCGTAAGGATGTGACGCAGTCAAGCCAGCGTTGTGCTGCATCATGAGGAGTTGAAGCTCAAAGTACTTTCTGAAGAAACCGAGTGGCTTGGGATTTTTCACTTGTGAGGGACTTCTACTTAACACGTCCTCATCATCTACCACCGCCTTTCAGATAAACGTATAGCATAAAGGAGAAACGGCGCACCTCCTGCTGAAATAATCTCGTCAACATACCAAATAGCGCTGCGGTCCATGGGGTTTTTATCTCCATTGACCTCTTGCTGTCGGAACGCCCAGTCGGGAAGTTGCTCACGATGAGACCATAGTGACACCTTAGTCGGCACATGTACCAGTCGGAGGTAACCACTCTTGCTCTTGACGGGCTCACCTTCGTGCGCACCGTTCAAGTAGAGATGGAAAAGTGTGTCATTATAACGCGAAAGGTCATCCCTCGCCCACGTGGTGAATTCTTGGTTGGTCGGCATAAGTGGTGAAGCGACATCGTGTGTCAAAAGATACGTGTCCGTGGTGACGTGTAGGAATTGAATAACATCGTTATGGCGAACAATGCGACCGCGCCCAGTTTCAGGGAGTGCCTTCGTCGGGATAATTTGCCACATGTTGTTATCATCTGCATGACCGTAACCGGTGACTTGCTGGCCTAACAAAACCATCAGACATGGGCATCACAAGGTAATCAGGGGCACGTGACATACCCTGGCTACTGATCCGGCCATCCTCATAACGCAGTGGGTAATGTTCGGGATGAGAGTGTAGGAACACTTTGGTATCCTTGTGTCGCAGAGTAACAGTATCGTAATACTTGAGCTCTGGGAGAAATTGTAAATGCATGGTGGCACTGAGGAAGAAGCAGTCCTTACCAATACTGTTCATAAGCAACTCGTTCCCAGCCAGGCTTTCCTGGAACCGAGGGCTCATGAAAGTATCACCAGTGCCCGAGTTGGTTAGAATGGTAAAATGTATCCAGAAAAACGAAAGGTAGACAACGAGTGGTATTATGATCAGTCCAATTGCACGGGCAGCAAAGTGACGCCAAAAGATTTCCTGGAACGGCATGAGATCTTTGTGTACGCGTGAGCGAAACGCAACTGACCATGGATGGGTTTTTCCTAATATCCAAAAGATCCCACAAATCGACGAGGACAGCAATGCCAATAGCAACAACCGTGAGTATGCCATTTACCTTGGAGCCCCAGGCACATGCCATACAGACGCCCGTAGCAATCAACCAGCCCCACCACTCGGGTGTGAACGGTCTACAAGACGGTAAGCAAAGGCTCTGAATGGTGGGAGGGAATTTTGAACATACATATATCGCAGCTTACGGAAGCGAACGTAGGAATACATGGTAAGAGAGAGGAAAAAGATGAGGGTAGCGTCCAATAAAATGAGGCGTGACTGCGCAATGTGCGCGTTGTCTGGAAAAGAAAATGCAAAAGTAAACTGAGAGCTTGGTCGTGGCGGATATGTGTCCGTACATACCGAAAAGGACGATTGATGCAGAAAACGCGGCAATCACTGTGCCATAACCGCTCTCTCTCATGATCCCATAGACGATGGGGATGGTGAGACTACCGAGGATTGCGGGGAGAGCACGCATTCCGACATAAGGAACGTGATTTTCCGTGTAGTCATCGCCAATGTTCTCGAAGTTGAATTGACCATCAAAACCAACGAACCAGCCAGCGAGGCCAAAAAGGAGTTTTGCGAATGGTGGGTGTACGTCGAAGTAGTATTCCCGTAGAATATAGTATGCCGCAAATTTCCCAAAGTGAACTTCGTCAAAGCTAGGATAGAAAATAGTGAGACGGGAGGTAGAAGGTGAACGCATGTGAGCGGCACGAACACTACTTGGTCTGGGTGGTTGATTTTGTAGAAGCGTAGTGCAAAGGCGATGGCGGTGAGAACACCGACGACTATCATGCTCACTTCTCGAGACTCCAGGAGCAATTCGAGTTGGGTACGAGCACCCTAGAGATTGGGGATGAGTACAACATGTTTTTCGGGCAAGAGGGAGCTGAATGCCGCGTACAGGGTCTTGTTGAGGATGACCATCCTCATCATCGTCAGGGGAAACATCTACCTGGGCAGATTGTCTTCTGTTTTTTGCTCGTGATCTGAGTGTAGATTCGGCCATTGTGATATGGCTGATGGGAGGAGACGGGTTGTGACGGGAACAAGAAACAAGAAAGAGTTGATTGGAACGAACGCGCGCGTTCCTCTCCGCCAATCACGTGATCTGCACACTCACGGCCACGCGACCCGCCATACGCTCTGCCCAGCACCCGATGAGCCATACTCAGCGGCGACTCCTCTCGACCGCTGCAAAATTGACCTCTGTCCCTCTCTCCTCGTTGAGGTCATTCCCACCAAAAGAAGTACTCGCCTCCAGCTCGTCTTCCACATTCTCCCCGGAAGTATGGTGTGCCCTGCAGCCTCCACCCCACACTTCCCTTTCGGCGTTGAGACACCGCATTGGGTTCGGTTCAGTGCTGCAGATTCCTGAGCTCGAGCAGGCCTGTACGCATCCCTCCGTTCTCCCCCTCTTCGCGAAACACCGCCCCCATCAAAAGCCTCCTCCGGCAAATGGAAATTTGTCGACCATGGGCAATGCCTTACTTGGCCTTTTTGCAGCAGAGTTCGTCAACGCGTCATATCCTCATTTACCAACTCGCGTCGTAAAGGCAGCCGTGAGTGCATACGTCGGACCTAACACTTGTGCCGGGGTTGCAAAGGAGGTTGGTGCGGCGCCATTGCTGCGTTGGCATCGGACGGTACGTCTGTTTCAGCGTATTCTTCTTTTTCTCAACTGAATTACATTGTTCAAAAGCCGTCAACGCCACTCAAGCCGGCAACTCTGCATCATGATGCGCTCTCATCAATAACGCGATCACTCGTCGCACTCATTTATCAACGGCGCTCTCTGTCATCTGCGCGTGAATTTGCGCATCAATTCTTTCTCAGTCGAGAGGTTGACCTACGTAAAATGCTGAAATTCCGCGATCCCAAGGTGGCCTTAACAGAAACGGTGGCCAAGTTTGGTCGCGAGAAGCCCATGTCACGGTGTGCATCAACCGATATGTCTTCTATGACTTAACAACGCTGAGCGGACGCATTCAGGTTACTAAAAGAGACGGGTCGGTTCTCCAATTCACCTGTCTTTGTCGTTGGTGTCTACTCTGGCGCTGAGAAACTAGGGGAAGGATTCGGAAGCTCGTTGAAGATGGCAGAGTACCGAGTATGGCCTCCCTCTCTACCACACTTTCGAGGCACTGACAATTTGAACGTCATAGGCTGCGGAAGATGCGCTTCATCGGCTGTACTTGACGAAGACGCCACCGGAGATGGTGCGGCTTCCGACGATGACATTCCCTGACGTAGATGGGGACGTATTCACGGAGGGCGAGGAGATTGGATACCAGGCTAGCGAGCTGGGAAGTACGGAGGTGCGCTTGGGGAGTGCAGGGCGCAGTTGGATTATCGGGCCGACACGATAAATAAATAATAAAATAATAATAACGACCGCATTTAGAGTCCGCGGTACCATATTAGGGTTAAAGAGTACTCCTGCAATACCTCCTCTCCACCCTCCTCTCCTCGCCCCCCTACCACTACATGGATGATTCCTCCCTCAGCTCTGCAAAGCCCATTTCCCCAATATCTCAACTTCTCAAAAATCTGGGCATGACACGCGATGACTTGACGCGTCACAGCGATCAAATGCGCCAGTTCCTCACCGCTCAGAACGCCAATTCTCTTCGCGCATTCTCCAATGCAGAGTCAGACGCAGACGCAGACAGCGTCAGTCCAACCATCCTCCCGCGAGCCCTGCGTGCCAAATCGCGCTCCATATCAGCAGCCGACGCGCCACCACTCCCTTCCTTTCCCCCAGCAACCCCCATCAAGACTGAACCGGTCGAGCTTACCGCTTCATCCTCCGTCCGTCGTTTCGAAAGTATGGATGAGATCATCGAGCGACAAAACCGACGTAGCAGGAGGGAGCGTCGCGGCAGGCGGGAGCGCGAAGCGAGCCCTAGTTTCCATTCGCCTACGCGATCCTCCCTACGCGCTTCGGGCCATTCTCGCTCTACCACAACACGCGACACGCGTGACCCGGGACGTGCCAGGGCGATGGATGATTCCCTTCCCGCAAATACCGGCCTCTCACAGGTAAGCTGCACCGTGATTCTTGCCAAAACTCTGCCTACGTTCCACCCCCTGAGACTTCTCGCCGTACTGTACAGGATTCATTACCATGTTCCATCACGCCCAGTCGAGCGGGCCGCTATTACAGGGATTCTGTCCTCTATCAGACGGTCACACCCCAGCACCGTCGCACTGTTAGTATTTATAGTCGCTCGGCAACAGACGCTCACCGTCGTTCTTGTCTAGGACGCGTTTGTTCCTCTCGCCGAATCCCCCTCTCCCTCCCGGTCCCGTAGGAGCAGTGTTGCCTCTTCCATACCGAGTGAGAGCAACTCCCTCGTCGAGGCTGCACAAAAGGTATTTCAGGACCCACTGCTTCTGCCCTGTGGCGTACTCACCACGCCCCACATTTCAGGCGGCATCCTCTCGCCCTCCAGTCACCCCGCGTCGCAGCTACTATAAATCAGCTCCCCTTCCTTCGTCATCGCCCGTCATGTCCTCACCGTCATCAAGTCCGGTTCGCCCTATTGTCAATATCGTGTCATCACCTGGCCCAATGGGGCCAGAGCCAACTGAGGATGACTACGAGGATTTGCCATTCAAACTGCCACCAGGCCCGTACTCTCATTCCAAGCCCGATCTACCTTACGCTGCCCTCATCGGCCAAGCTATTCTTGCCTCCCCAGAACACCGCCTGACATTGCAAGAAATTTACGACTTTATTACCATCGTTTACCCTCATTTCAAGCGTAATGAGCAGACCTGGATGAACTCTATCCGTCACGTTCTTAGCACGACCATTGTTTTCCGCAAAGTACAGCGTGACCGCGCCGCTGGGCGCACGCTCTGGGCAATTTTCGACCAAGACCTCGACTGCTTCGTTGGGGGTGGCTTCCGCAAGGAGTTCTGCGCGGATATGCAAGAGCAAAGGGAGAAGACGCGTCATTCGAGCCGCAAGCGAGCGGCTGAAGATACACCTACGCGAAAACCGAAACGGAAGAAATTAAAATCCGACGCATCTCAAGACCAAATCCCTCCCGCAATGCACTCGCAGATGGGCATTCCGATGTCCACTCTTCCGGCCGTGGCATACCCTGGTCCACCGATGTTCCCTGGTCCACGCCCTGGCACCCACCATCAACCGTACTATACACCTTACGTCATGCATCACCCCCATGCAGTACCCGCGGGTGTAATCTTCCCTGTTTTACCCCCAGGCTCGGTATATAATCCCGTAACGACAGAACCTACCGCATCAGCTCCACATGCGGTCTCTCCTCCGTCGACTTCGTCGTCCGCGGTATCTCACATCAAGATGGAGCCAGAAGAGTCACCCTCACCATCGCTTCCGCCAAGTTCGTCAGCTTCCCTACCAGAACTTACTCCAAACAATAGTTCCTCCAGTCCGGCAGGGGAAACAGATGACCAAGGTGCTGCTGTTCACTCCGTTGAGGAGTCGGCTCGAGCATCTGCCTCGGTTTCACCGAAATTCGATATTAGCGCATTCTTGGTCGTCCCGGAAGAGGCACCCCTCGACGCACTGGCTCCAGGTGTAACCCTCTTAAACCCGAACTCTGCAACCCTGATTTCCGGGGCAAACTCAAAGACAAAGGGGAGGGCGAAGAAAGGCAAGGAGAAGGCAGTGGAGAAATATTCACCAAAGGTGAGCGATCGGTGGCGAGATCCAGTGATCAACGATCAGATATTAATACTCAACTTATGTCCCACAGCAAAAATCATATTTCCCCCTCCACCAGAGTCACCCACGTTGGTCCGTCAGAGTGTCCGGCCTCGGTCGGAAAATCAAAGACCATCCACGCCTCCGCCGAAAAATGGGCCTCACACTTCGGTCAAGCCACTCGCGCCGGACCCTGGCCACCCACGTACGCCACCTCGGAAGGGCTCAGAGCATCATTTGTCTGCGGCGAGGACACCTCTTTCCATCTAGGAGTGCACATGAGCCCATCAGCCAGTCTAGCGCACTACAAATCGCACTTGAACCCTCCACCCGTCATGATCTCGCTTCCTCACGGCGAAAACAACAGCCACAATCTACCAGTCACCACGAAAGAAGATAGCCATAACCATAGTCACGATCACGGCCACAACAACACCCACACCCACGTCCACAATACGTCAGAAGACACAGAGAACCTACTCCGCACGCCCTCGCGACGACGGACCTCGTCGCAATTCACGCCCTTTACGCCCGTGACACCGCGCAAGTCGATGTTCATGGGCGTCGCGACTGAATCGCCTTTGCGAGGATTGTTCGACCATCCGCATGACCCCGGCACGCTCTTGGACGAGGAACTGGCGCGCCTTTGTGCACAGAGTAGTACTACACCTGGTCGTGGTATGCATGAGAGTCCGTCGGTAGGGTTCGCGCAGCGTGCGTTGTTGTATGAGAGCCCGAATACCCGAAGCCCGGAGCGCTGGACGCGAATGTGGTAGCTGTATTTGTACGGTACATATGTAGCAGCCCCAGCAGTCTTTTTTCGTTTCCCCTTTCCCTTCCCCTTTCCATTTCCTTCTCTTTTTACTTTTTCGGTCATCGTCGAGCTCTCATAGCCCCCATGCTGGTTCATCTGTCGCGTCGTTCCAACTTCCCCCACCCCGCTTGTTTTTTTGGTTTCTCTTGCAGAGCTTTTCTTGATTTCTTTTTTTTTTTTTGGCGTTATTCATTCAATCGTTATGCATAGTATTGTACGCGAGGTTGAGGGTGATTTATATATTTTAGATCACGAACTGAACATGGACGAATACGAATAGTACGAGCAGATTTCCCAACCAAAGATACCGTATCCTGTAGTCGGTCGGATCCGTGTGTGCGTCCGTCAGGTCTCGGCTTCCAACTCCACGACGCTGGGAATGATAGTGCTGTTTTTCAGTATCTGATGCGTGATTGGCAGAACGAGAAGGGAAGAGGGATAAATAAATAACGTACCAAGCTTCGGATTCGCGCGAGGCAGGCGTGTAGGTCGAAAAGCCCAATGAGCGGCCCATAAATCGTCCGGGATTAAAGACGTGGCAGCCCTCATAAGTCATTCGATAACTGTCGTATTTGTCCGCGAGAACGACCTGCATAGACCATATAGACCACGCGTCACGAAAACGTGATAAAAATGAAAGGGCATCGATGGTGTGCACGCACGCATGTAGGTAAGGGATAGAGACGCATCGCATGGTCATACTCGGCTAGGATTGGCTGGATGTGCGTCGTGAATGGGGAGAGATGACTCTGATCGAGAATTGACTGAACGAGCTATGATCGCGGCGTATTTAATAAAGAAATAGAAAGAAAAAATTTGAGAAACTTCTGATAACTGGTGGCGAAACGCGCAAACATACATATCGTTTCAAATCCTCGTTTCGCGCGTCCGGTTTTACGCCTACGAGGTTCCGGAGCATGCGCGACATGACGTCGTCACGGTATATGACGATTTCTTGGCCGAAGAATTTGATACGGCAGGGGTTGCTCGCCAAGTGGATATTGGGGATTTTGGCGCGTAGGCGGGCTGTGAAGAGGAGAGGAGGGTTTGCGTGGTAGGATCGAGTTGATCGTTAGGTCTTGTGGACCTGGGACAAAGACCAAGTGCGTGCGTCGCGTTATTAGGGTATAGGACGCGATTAGGTCCGCTAGGGAATCAAAGCCCTCTAGATGAAAAAGAGTTAGTGGTATTAGTGACCCTGGCGACTCAGAGACGGGATGGGGAGGAGTACTAGCCTTGGTATTTTTGGATGTCCCTGCTGTTCCCTTGTGCGATTCCAGAACTGGTAAAATTGCCGCAAAACACGATAACCTTTGGAATGAAATTGTTTTCGATGCAGTTGTCAAAATCTTTTGAAGACCTCGCAATGTGTCCGCTTGGTCCAGCCAAACGTCCGAAAAGAAGAAAAAGTTCATATCCGAGAAATCTCGTTGAATCCGGAGGGCATATTGAGTCTGCATTTTATTTGGGAGCAGTACTTGTGTGAGCGGAGAGGTACATATGAGGCAGCCACCAAGCACCTACGTCCTCCAGAGGCGTTGTCGCTCCTTTACCTAGAAAGTCGATGTGCCCAAATATCGAACTTGAGATCGCATTATTCTTCGTTAACCCAAAGAAGAAAGTGGCAATCATGTCTCACCGCGCCGTTTCTCTGCTTTCACAGGGCGGGTGCCCGACTGCGATCACGCTGAATGTCGCGTTTTCCGTGTAATCGCCCTCCACGAGAGCAAATGAGCCCTCGGTGAAGAGCCCTTCGCTCGGTTGATCCTAGTTCGAAAAAACGAGATTGTCGAGCTCGAATTTGAGACCACTTCACACCAACGATCGGAAAACTAAGAGAAAAAAAATCAGAACTTACCAGCTGTGAGAAATCCAGCTCGACGACCCCGTCAAGATCCTCCAAACAAAGTTTCCCCTCTTTTGAATGTATCAGCATACCGAAGAGCAAGAACCGCTGTCCGGCGCGGCCCAAGAGCTGCTTTGTTGATTTCAACTGAAAATTGTGTGTTCTCAATGAGTTTTTTGAATAGGATGACGCGTAGATGGTAAGACAGACGTCAGACTTGCCGTCAAGAGATGTTCCCTGTCTCGGCTCGGGATCGTGGATGGCGCAAAATGCTCATTTCTTAAAATCGTTTGTTTAATGATATTCAAACGATCACGGATGGCCAGTATTCGAGACTCGGCCGTGCCCATCACCGATAATTGATGACGTGCCCTGTAAACGCAAAAACGTTCGAGTTCGCACTTGCCCTAACAACACGCGTTACTTCCACTCTTACTTCTCGAAGCTCCCCGTTCGGGTGACCAGTGCCATAACGGCATCTCAAACGCGTCAACAAAGTGCAGGTGATCCTCAGGGTCCAGGTATCCGTCCTCTTTCCGAGTTCGTTGGTCTCCTGAACTCTGTAACGTCTGGTAGACTCTGTTCAGAATCTCAACCGAGACCTTCATGGTCGCATCTTTGCCGAAAAAAGTGGGCATGAGCCGACGAGCCCCGAGATGAGACACCCAAAGACGAACCATCTTGCTTATTGTATTCTTTGGCAATGAGCTCTATTGACATTTCTACATCTTCGTCCGAGATGTCATGTTCTTTGAGAATTTCGTCGAGGTATTCGAGCTCCTCTGGTCCGAGTGAATGACTGTATTTGCGGAAAACACGGATGATGATTTGCTGTCTCGAGACGGGCATGTTCAGTAGATGTGGTGCAAGTAAATATTTGATCGCTGTTACTGTTCCCGGCCCGGAAGAGCAGCCGGGCCGACTGCAAAGCCACGTGCCTTCGGCCACTTTCATAATTAGAGCATCTTTAGCTTCAAGCGGTTGAAGTTCAAGAATAACGCATATTATTTAATATGGGGACAAGCTCGACAACAAGCAAACACAGCAGAATGTCAGCAGTACTAGCACAGACAAGACACGAAACAAGATGGCAGGACCAGGCAGACGTTAGGCAGTGAACAGACGAAATGCTCAAAAGATACGCTACTCAGTTATTAATCAATCCCACAAACACCCACATCGACGTTAGATCTTCCATTTCAACCCCCTCATTAGGGTGATACTAGAGAGTGCGAAAACGGCAACCCCGGCGGCGAAGACCACTTCAGAAATCAGGCGTCTCGAATATGACCACCACTCTTATTCGGCCAGCGGTGACAGCTTTCATAGTGACCATCCTAACCTGTGCATCGGGATGGTGCAAATAATTCCTGGAGAGTTGTCGGAGATTTTCTGCTCCTGCTTGCCAGTGGGGGCGGGTCGGGTCGGGGGTAGGGACCCGATGAGCAAACAGACGAGGAAGGCGGCCTGAAAAGGGCCTGGTGCAACGTGCGGAGGAACATAGCCAAAGGGGTTGTGTTCTTGATTCACCTACAGTGAAACTTCTTGAGCATGTATCCAAGAAAAATCCCACCGGAGCATTGGGCTGAATTTGTACTGGGACATCTTGCGCATTTCCAACATCAGGAAATACGTATGCGGGACTCTATTGCCCGAGTATCATTGATCAAAGAGAGGCCCGTCAGCAGAAAAACGGAAGTTACTGACAGCTAGTGGTTGGGGGTGGTAGTCTATAAAGCCTTGATAGGCCACGTCGTTGTGATGCAGGCCTTGCATTCTACCCGACTCAACTAGTACACCCCTATCTGGTGGAGGTATATCTTCCTGTTGGTTATTGGCGGGAGCGGGTGGGACCTGAAGAGGTATACACATTGATAAATGAGCATTACCAGTGTACAGGATGTTGAGGGCTGACCCAAGCATCCTCCAGTGCAAGGTTAGGCGGTTGGCGTGGAATGTATCGAGAAAATGCGTCTGCAAAAAGCCGTTAGCTTGATGGGAGTCGACAGCGGCCACTGATATTTGAGGTCAAAAGGGGTTATGAGTAGACTGATACCCGGAAACTGAATGGGTGTCTGATGGTGATGGCCCCGAACGGATACCACAAGGTATTTATACATTGTAGTTCCAGGAACCAATGGATATCTGAAAACTCCTCTGATCGGTATAAACTAGAGCACAAACACACTCAGTCCCCGCCGAGAACATAAACACGGCCCGGGCATGCCATGAGCATGGTGTATCAGAAAAGTGAACACGTGGCGTATGCAGTGAGGATATTTATAACCCAGGAAATCGGCGCTGATGTCAATGATGGTCATCCTATTGGACCATGCTTGGGAAGTCCCCCATACATAAAATGGAACCTTGCCCCTCTTTGTCGTCGATTGCTTAGTCTATTGTTGTGGATGCCAAAGTCCGCGAAAAATAAAAAGGGGGAGGTGATGGTGGCACATTGACGACCGCAGTGACTTTTGTGGGTGGCACGCGTTGAACGAGATGAGAAAGGGAACAGGAAATACCACAGCGAACCAGCACGCTAACAGTTTGGCCACAATATGGCTCACAAGTTTGTGACTGAGTGAGGCGCGGTGCCGCAATGACGATTGACGCAGGCCACAATCCACAATCCAAGCGACCAGGGTATAAATTACTTGTAAGGATGGATGTGTTCCGAGTCGACGAAAACCTCGTCTCTCGTCCGAAAGCAAGCCAAGTGGGAGACACTTCAGCACCAAACTCTCACCTCCTCCACTACGCCTTTCTTTTCATCTCCTTGACTTTCGCAAATAAAACAAACTACACGCACTGCCTGTCATGACACACGGGTACAGTCTGCGATCAAACGCCAAGGGTCGTAAGGACCACAAGAGTACTGAGGAAACCGACGGCCAAGTCAGGGTACAAGCATCAGCACCAGTACAGGTCCCAGCGGCACAATCGAAGACGGCGAGTCAGGTATCGTCGACCCGCGCCCCACAAGTCCGGACACACCCAGGGCAGCGCACAATTCCCGAGCTCCCACACAAGACCCGAGGCCTCAAACATGGAGGAGGACGAGGACCAGCAGCGGCACTCACGCAGGATACTAGTCAAACACACGTCATCCCCGTTGTAGAGGGCCGCCGACCTCGACCAGAAGAACCATGGGAAGAGATCCAAGCAGCTCGCAAGGCGAAGAAGCAAGACGCCTCGCCGAAGCAGTGCGCATACGGCGAACACAGGTCGTGCGTGGGTACGAAGAGGAGCTGCGCGCGCTGCGTGCGCGGATCGTGGCGCTGAGAATGAATGCGAGGTGCGAGTTAAGAGGGTGAGGAGGAAGTGGGAGCTGGATTGGGCGATTGAGAGGGGCGAGGTGGCGGTTGTTGTTGATGAAGGTGTGTCGTCATCGTCGTCGATGGTGGTGGTGGGTTTGGACTCGAACTCTCACTGGGAGGACGCGGATGGCAAGATGGATATGGCGGTCGACCAAAATCACGCGCCGACGGAGACGTATTCACCAAGTTGGTCTCGCTCCGAGAGCAATTTCCTATCGCCAGCACCAGCACCAGCACCCGTCCGGAAAACCCAACACCAGCACCAGCAGCCACGCATGGGCCCGCAGGGAACATTCCCATTGTCGGGTATGGGCATGGGCATGCCAGCGGGATCAGGTTTTTCGCAACTGCAGGCAGGGACGACAGCGACGGAGAAGAAGCACGACGATGACAACAATCACTCAAGGGGTCCATGGCCGGGAGAGGCTCACACTGGTACCAGTACCAGCAGACGGAGGACTATGAGATTTCCGACCTTGAACGATCATCCGAATCAGCTGGGTCGGAAATCTCATAGTAGTCGGCCTCATCAGCCTCAGCCTCAGCCTCAGCCGCTTCGGCGGCAGCAAGCACAGTTGATGGGGATTCCCACTGGCACGTCCGAGCCATCGCATGGCTTGGATACGTAGTATGGGCCACGGCCCGTCTTGGACCCTGGGAAATCCATTTCGTCGGTTGGGACAGATAGAGACGGGACAATGATGGAGAGATGGACTACTGCGCGGGATGCATTTTTCTTTGTACTGTTACACATTTTTAGCGGATTTTTGTAGTACTCAGAGTACAATATCACCTTTAAATCATTTGCCTTGTGATCTTGTGGTCGTGAGTTGACAGGTCTCACACTAAAAAGTAGTGAAAAGTGAGTATAAAGGAGACGGGAATAACCGAGACGGGGTTTTTAATCGCGATCATAGGCCATCAGGGCACCATTGCATCAGTTCACAAAGGTGGGCGCATCAACGCCTTGGCACACTCAGGTGATATTCAAAAGGCTGTATTTGTTGTAATCGCTTATGTACGTGTATGATGGTATTTCCGAGAACATAGGTGAAAATCCCACACCAGCCAGAAGAACGACAGGAGGGGGGTTCAAGTTGTGGTGGAAAATAAAAAAATCTATGATCTCTGCAAATAAAACGTCGCGAATAAACACGAAATCGTACAATAAACACCAGAAAATCCCAAGGAGCAGGGGCACAAATTGGAGAACGCGCCCTTCACCAGTAAGAAATAATAACATTTACTTTATCTCGCACCAGAGCTCCGGTTTGTCCTCTGGTCGGCCCTTGGCACTCTCACGGGCTGCCTCGATCGCAAGCTCGTAGTCACTCTCGTCACGTAACGAGACCGTGCCACCATCCTCGTCGCGAAACTTGAGCGCTATCGACTGTACGGTCGTCTCGAATTTCGCCGCAACACGTTGCATAAACTCGAGGTACGGCACCTCCGGATTGAGTGCCATCCCACGCACGTCCCCGTCACAGTGGATCCTCACCCGGATCTTCGTTAGCTCGTGTATATCTCGTCATATTCACCCGAGCCGGTCATGTGGCCCTCTTCCTCATCGTCGTATATGTCGGCGCGACCGTGCGCCGTGTGAGGCGTCGTTTGATGGTGCCAGAGCGGGTCGAGCCTCCGAACGCATTCGGTTCCCGGGACACTGGCAGTGCGGGTCCTGGAACATTATTTCGCGCCCAATTTGCGATGCGATCATTGTTGCCTTGTCCAGGCTTGGGTGGTGGCGATGGCTGACTATATGAGTCCATAAGATTGTCATAGAAGTCAGATGTCTCGGGAGATGTCTCTGTGGAAATGAGCCCATAGGTGAATGGGGATGTAGTGACGGGCGTAGTGACTACTCACTAGGTTTAGGGGAAACAGACGCCGGAGCGACATCATTAACTCCGGGTTTGCGTACGGTAAGTGCGCGTGTAGGAAGACCCGTTCGGTTCATACGACTGACTGCATTAGCAGTGTTGCTACGGTTTAGGACCGTGGCAGCTGGTGGGTCATTGTTTCGGATTGAGAGGGATCAGTGCCGATCCGGTCGTCGCACTACCGTGACGTCCACGTGCGACAGGTGCAACATCGATCGTAGTCTTTGCACGGGCAAGGCCACCAACGGGTTCTACATCGGAGGCCGATCCCCCTGAAAACATAGAAAAAAATGACCTCAGCACAACAAATTTTGCATATTACGGTACGTACTTGAGCGATTCAACGTCGTAGCTCGCATGAGACTTGATTGAGATTCACGGTCCGGGTCTATGTAGACGTTTTGTGGGCTAACACCCTGCTTCAGGCGAATAACGCCAGTGAATGAAGTCTATGCCTCATTGGGGTTCTCCGTTGCGACGAGTTTCTACACGCTAATGAACAAACGTGTCATCTTCACGAGGAAGAATTACATACAGCTTTTCCGAGAAAGTCGCGGGTTTTGGCATTCCTGAGCTTGTGGTCGTCCTATTGGAACATGATTGGGAAGTGAACGTGAACTTGAACACACGTGCCGTGATTATATATAACCCAGCAAATCGGCGCACGTCGGCCACGCTTTTGAAAAAGCGCGCCGCAGTCAAAAGTCAAAACCGTCCCAGGTCCTGTCTTGATTCGGCAGGGACGCTTTTGGAAACCGAGGCGTACGCACTCTAGTTGCGGCGAACATGTTGTACTATCTTGTGCACTCTCCGATTGCTTACCGATTCCCCTCCTAATGGACACGCCGCGGCGATCCCTTCGGTGTACTCTCTCTTTGCTTCTCCTCTCTTCGCCTCGGCGCCCATCACAGCGCCCATGCCGAGATGTAAGTACAGGAACTCTCCGTTTCGCTCAAACCCTCGCCACCGATCCTGAGTTTATGCCACGATTTTGATCTCAACGAGCTTATTCCTTATTGTCTCCGGATTTTTCATGGCCGGGTGACGCTTGACTCTACTGCCCGATCTGGTGTCCACAACTTATCTCATCCACGCTCACAACAGAAAACCGACTCTTCCACGCAGAATTCCATAAGGTTGCTCGTGGCCTTCCTCTCAGAGCTTTAACTCAATTCAGAAACGCAGTAGGTGGCTGGTGGCTTTCGGGGCTCTATAAATTTGATGCTGGTGACTGGAGCACATCTTGGGATGAGATCTACGAAAGGCTGAAGGCTCAGCTGCCCGGCGACATACACAAGCTGGATACCCTGCTTATCCTTCGTTTCGGAAATGCGGTTCCTCTCGAGATGAAGTTACAGAGCGACGAGTGAAATAACACGTATAATTCGGGCCGAGATCGATGAGCAGCAAATACGTACAGTACACATGAGACACGGAACAAGAAGGCAGATACTATCAGACGGGGAAAACTCGACGTTCTCAGAAGCTACCTAGTGCAGAAACATTTTGTTGTTTACCTCAAATACTCACATCAACAATTCGACATACTGGATCTTCTACTTCAACGCCTTTATGGTGGTGACCCACACAGGAGCCGGGGCAGCAAAAGCAGCGCCCTGACAAGAAAGGACCTAGGGAACATCAGGTGTCTCGAGTATAATTACCACTTTGAATCCCCCAGCGATGCCCTCTTCCGTGGAGACCATACGAATTTGTGCACCGGGATGGTCCAGATACCGGTTCGCAAGTCGTCGGAGGTTAGGCTGGTTGGGGGGAGGCATCCGGTGAATAGATGGTTGGGGAAAGGCGGCTTGAAGAGGTCCAGGTCCAACGTAGCCAAAGGGTTCTTGGTTCACCTACAGCGAAACGTCATGCATGTATTTAAGAAACATGGACTATTACACACTGGAACACTCGGTTGTCCTTTTAGGGGGATACCTTGGGCATGCCCTACATCCGGGAACACGTATACGGGGTTCTATTGCTCGCGTGTCAGTGATCAAAGGAGGTCCGACTCGGAAAGTAGAACAATGGAATTCACTGACGGTAATTGGTTCGGGGCGATAGTCTACTATGGTGCCTTGATAGCCCATGTCAAGGTGGTGCGGGTCTTGCGCTCTTTCAGGCTGGCCATTGGCGGGAGCGGGCGGGCCCGGCGGGGCCTGAAGGACACAAGATAAATACCAGTGAGCACTTCAGGCTGCAAATGGCAGAGTCCGAGTCAAAACTCACCCAGAGTTGGCTCGGAACGTAACGAGAATTCGAAGACGAGTCAGCAGGTAAGTCATGGTCGTCGGCAGCGGAGGTCATCTTATCTGGCGAGTTCAACGGGGTGTGAAAAGGACTCTAACACTAAAGCTGAAAAATGAGCGGTGTGTGACTCGGATGATGGCTCTGAGCTTGGTATCATGGAGGAGATTAAATAGTAGAACCTATGGGCCATGGAGCTGGGTGACCTACGGAGAAACAGATGACCCGGAGGCTGTTACTGTAGGCTGCGAGGATGGTCTCGGTTCGTCATTGATGTGAGAGCCAAACTGCAGGAAATTAGTACGACACGATGGATGAAATTACCAACTTTGCCAACCCAGAGTCGATCAGATCACTTGACGAGTATATGGATGCATAATGGTGCATGCCATCATGCCGCTTCGTGCGCTATGCGATAGGAGATTACGGCTAGATTGAAGACACTAAATCTGGGCAAAGGTCCGCCGTTCACGGGTCTCTCATACAAGTCAATATTTGGCCCTTTTACCCACTTTTGTTTACCCACTGGCACTTTTCCCTACTATCCCTAACATGTCTTCGAGTATCTTCTCGTACTGGATGAAACGTTTTTATTATCCCACTAAGGTAGTTCTACTTCGTGCCACTCGCGTGTTACTCGATCTGAGAATCCATTGGCAACCAACCCCCCAAATGTATTCTCTGAGTACTTACACGTCGTTATTGTAAAGTCTGTAACAATTCTGTATACATTAGCGCGAGTTTTACACGCCTATGTGGCAAGTAATAATACTGCCAGTGTCATCTTATGAAAATATATACCCGGGTTTACATCTTGTCGTGCCAGGGAAGTAAGTGGGCGTTCCGTGACTGAAGTTAGCCCTTCACTGAGGCCGGGAGAAGTAAGGATCGATTGGGATTGTGTGCACGATGGGGTGGGGGTTGTTTGGGGGTTTGGGAAGGTTGATGGGTAGAGCCGTCTTGGTGGCTCCGTCAGACGAGCTCGCTACGCAGTATGACCGAAGATAAGGCTCCCGATCCCGTACGTAAAAAAACGCTGCCTTGAGGTGTTTCATGGTCAGTCAGGCGGTCGAATGCATGTACGGAAGCATCATGCAGACGTTGAGAATACGTTGATACATTCAGCTGATGGTAGAGTGTAGATCTAGAGAATAGTATCCTATCGGGGGTCCGGCACTCGGATCCAAGTCCGGAGAGGATTAGCCCGGGTTCATAATGTGTCACACTTGACTTGAGAGGGGAGAAGGGGGATGTGGCGTCCCAAGAATGTTTTGCTGGTCGTGCAGGTGTTCGTACAGTGTTGGCTGCGGCCAGTCGAGCTCTGTTGAGTTGCGGCGGCCCATTGATCTTTGACACCTCGGTCAATCCGTCGGCAGTCTCTGCTGCGGCGAATCAGCCTCTGCGACGGTCATTTGGTCTCTGGAATGAACCCTCTCAGCCTTCAATTACATTAGCCCCTCCGTACCTCCGTTCCCATTTCTATACAACCCATATCTTTCTCTCCGAAATCGCGACCCTTATCAATTTCTTGGTTCGAGCGAGAGGCACATAAGCTCTTCCTGACCACAGGGATCAGACGGTTTGACTCGGGATGCCTTGCCTGCGCGGACATAGCGGATCGAACACATGTGTGCGTCCTGCAATTGAATGTGAGTCTTGCGTAGTAAGACCAGGATTTCCTACTACTATCCACGGACCTTGTGACGCAGCAGTAGATATCAGGAAGATTGGGAGGAGTACAATTAGCCTGTGCACTGGGAAGACTCGGACTTGCCAGCACCATACCCACAGTGAATGGCTCCTGAAGGGCCTGAGCCAGTCCTGAGGCCTAGAGGCGTGATGAGGAGACCACCGTACACCAAATTCAAGGTCAGGTCTTTGACCAATCGGAACCGTGACAACCGAGTGAGACCCGACCTAACCCGTTGCGTTGTCAAGGCGCATGTCGGAGTCATGCCGAGCGCACACGGCCGCGAATACAACGGCAAATTTAAATCCAATACAGTATGGCCTTATCTCTGGTATGTGGTTGTCATCTATGCTCTCCAATGTACCTTCTCCCAATATCTGTCTGTCTGATACTGTACACCGTGACATTCTCGACAAATCTTCCTTCCCACTCGGCGTCAGCCTGAGCCTGTGAACTTTAGCGAATTGAATGTCGTGAGTCTGCGTCTGGTGGATTCCAGTTCTCAGAGCGCCAAATACCTGCCAGTGAGCCGAGCCTGAGCGCTGAGCGCTGAGCCATGAGATCATCGATCTTTAAATTCAGGCGCGCGCACGGCCATCAGGGTCGACGGCGAGCTCATGGCAGGCCACGACTCGGATGCACATATCTCGAATTGGACTATCCGACTCGGAGTTCTGGCACCAGGTCCTGTATGACAGCTCGTCATAACTTTCCCCATTCTCAAATCGCACCTTACCGTTGGCAGAGAATGAATCACGTAAAGACGCGCTTGAACACGCGTGTTTTTTTTTTACCAGATCAGAATCGCGCGTTCGCACACCTGCACCTGCCCTTCCCCCTTGTTTTTTTTTTTTTTGGAAACTCCTGCCCGTTTGGGCTCTTCATATTTCTTGTCACCTTGCCATCCTTTGCTTGCGACCGCCGTGTCCGTGTCACCTTGCCGTGTATGTATCACCTTTCCATTTTCCGCCTCGGTCCCTAGGAAGTAATGAGAGTCTTCGCTGGTCGCACACGGTCCGACGGAAATGGTTCGGAATCTTCGGATCCGCCCGAATTGGTGAGTTTAGCTCAGTATTCACCCTGGCCTACGCCTACGCTGACTGTCTTTTGCAACTCTGTGTTCGGCCGATGTTTCACCACTTGTACCACCCGCTCGAGTCTTTAGTGCATTTTATATTTGGCATCCTTGACCTGTCGTCTTCCTAACTTAGTTGTATGGCATTCCATGCGGGCCGCCGCATGTGCCATAAAAAAAATCTGGGGTGGGTTCCCACTACAGTACGCCCTCCCACCACGCTTTCCCCTGCTTCCTAGCTGTGGGTGTGCCACTCCACTGGCAGGGTGCTGCCCGTTAGGTCAAATGAATTTAATCGTTCTGATTTGACATAATAATAACAATAGAATGAAAACGTAGAAAACATGCCAAAAAATGCATTCATACGTAAACATAAACCGCAGTTTGCGGCGCATTGCCTCGACGTTCCTTACAGTTCAGGACACATGCAGAGAGTATGCAGAGACAGACTTTCGTGAGTCTAGGGGTGAGATCGGTGAGAACCAATGAGAACGCAGATAACGCACCAATCAGAGAGCGAGAAGACACATATGTCGCGTTGTCCTCAACACACGCCGAACCACATTGTCCACGTCCACGACGCCATGTACCACTACGAGGAGCGCATACGTCCATCGGAAGTATGGCTTTCTGCCATCTCAAAATGAATCAAGTCCGATATCCCTTCCTGCCTGTCCGACAGATGCTCTAGGGGGAAAAAATGACTAGGAGCCGCTTAGAGGGAACCGCGACAAAAACAATCGTACAGTGTGTGTACGACTACATGTACGCCCTTTTGTCCTTTGACTGCGCATATCATTATCTGACCTGCCAGTGTTCCTCTCGTTTGAGCTCAAATCACGCAGCGAGCGTCTCAACATGCTTTGTCTCAAGCACGGCGCAAAGTCAATTTTGAGACAGTACACCTCCCACCTCTCTAACATTGCAGAATATGCACCTCCAGGATCTTGATGCACTTCGTCATTGCATTGACGCCGCTTCGCGCTGCCCACTCGCAACACCTCCATGCAGTTCGCATTCTCGCAAGAGGCTTCCCATTCAGCAGGGATGTCCAACTTTCTGACTACGGCGGAGAAGGCGTCATTTTCAGCGACGATGTCCAAATACCACGAAAACTAGCAAGATTTTTTGGGGAGTGGAGGAGCAGTCCCCATCAATCAGGGTATCAAGGGGTAGGGAGTTCGTCAAGGATGGGGCGCCTACGCCATTGTACTGGTCCAGACGCCCACCTGGACTGCCTGCTGAAGGATGCGGCACTATCCTTACACGGCGCGTGTTCATTTCATTGGCGAGTGGATACGTTGACAACTGTCTACAGCCCTCGCATAAATATTCAACCCCTCCCCGTTCTTTTTCTGGGTCTGAGATGCCATCTTACGCACCAGCAACCCGTTTGCGGGCTCTGATGACCACCGTGATCACATCCAATTCTCATTCGCTCCCCGACCCCGCGGCATTTTGGACATCCCAAGTCACGTGCAGTTTGTTCCCGGATCCTCTCAAGCAGCCACAGCCATTTTACAAAGTAGGATGTCACGCTGCTGCACTTACCACCACAGCCGACTTTGGGCACAACGCCTCACATTAGCTGCCTGCCGTTTTTGTCCTTCGGGAAACGGCAAACCTCGTCATGTACTCGCATACAATAGGGAGCACATTACTACTCCGTCTACTTGAGCTTTTGCCTGCTGGCGTCTAGGTAATGTCGTCTCGAATGTTCGTGACTGGGGCGCTAAAGATTGACCCGATGGGGAGACCTGTCATCATTGTAGAGCATTTGATGGTAGGGACCGATTTCGCTCGTCCCACCGAGTTCCAAGGGCAGACAAATATGATCGATGACCGTGGAGATCACACGCAATACTCGAACATTAGATATCATCTTCACCCGTCACGGTGCAGTGCCCTTCCTATGCAGGGCTGCCAGGGCAGGGACAGTTATCCCCACTACTGTTGCTCACCGGAGAGAAGTGGAAGTAGAACACTCCTAGGGTGTATTCAAGAAGGCAGACTCAGAACGTGCCGCCATTGGTTCTACTCTGTCGCCCTTCATTAAGCTTCATTGTGGGCCTTCATCCGTGTCCCTCGCCCGACCGGATGCCGCTCCAGCACATTGCGGCCTCATCAACATTGCCACCTGGAGACGCGGGCGCCGCTTGAACTGCTTGACCATAAGTTAGTAGAACTTTAGAGGGAGCTTCGACGCGAACAATCTGCTCCGAATGTGGCTCGGATCCCCTCGGAGCCACGCTTGGGGCTACTTGTCCACATCGGAGCACCCGCATACCTTCCGTCAACACCAAACAGCCCGCTGCCTCCCCGGGGCTACTGATGCAAGACCAAACGCAAACGAATCCCATCCCGCTCCCGCCTCTATTCTCCCTCCCTTACCGTTTCCTTTCACCTCTCCCTCTTCGCTCTCGGACATCGTCAACCAACACGGCCCGGCCACCACCACGTGGCAAGCATACGCCCACCTTTTATATCTAGGTTTGGTCTTTCTTTTCGATACTAACAACTTCCTTTCTGTCTCTCCTGTGCGTCCGTGTATCCTTGTTCCCTTCACACCGATATTCCCGCCACCGCCACAGTATGTACAACGCGTGTATATATACCTGTCCTTCTGCTCGTCGAGGAGGGCATGGCGTTCCAATCAGAAACTTGTGTCCTCTTCATTTCTCCTGTGTGCTCTCGTATCTCGAGATTCGTCTCCATGGTACTGCTGTTCATACCGTCTTTGCCGACGTCTCACCCTCCGTCTCAAGCTGTCTCTGCCTCTTCCCCCTTCCCTCTATTCAGGATGATGTCTCAACTCTCGTGGCCACGCTCCTATCTACAGCATCATCTTTTAATTCAACTGTGTCATTATTGTTATTATTATTTTTCAGTAGCCCTTGACATTGATGTTAAATAGTGCATTTCAAGTAATATAGGATGAGGGGCAGGATAAAGCATATCTTGACAGCTCCATGGGGCTTTTACTTCAATGCCATGAAGTATAACAGTTGTAGGATGGAATGAAAATATTTTGTGAGTCTGGTCAAAGAAAGTTAGCAAACATTTATAGTAAAATAGAAAAATATATTCTAACATCAGGATGAATTGAAAAGTAAAAATTGTTATAGTCTCCATAATGTTGCAGACATAACAATATTCCATTTTCAAGAGAATTAATTCGTCTAAGATCTGTTTTTGTTTGTGTACTTGGACTTGCAAATAAATTGTTGGCATTAATAGAATCAGTGAATGGATCACTAATTAGAGCTGAAAACTCTCTTGCATCCCACTTTATAATAATAGAATAAGTTAAAAAAATAATTAAGAATTATAGAGACAGTGACTTACTAGCTCATGATAAGCAAAGTTAATAATATGCAAACCTTCAAAACGATTAGAGTCTTCACAATATTTGTAAATTTCCTGGATTCCAGCTGCTAAACAGACTGCACATCCTTTGTCCCTATAAACAAGTCTCATTTTAAAGCCCTGTTTATGGTCAGAGGGATCCTGTTACAAGTTAGAAACTGATAGAAAGGGCAAAGTCGAGTCTTAAGGCAGATTCTTACCCTCGTTGATCCTCCAATTGCTGGAGAGGGTGAATCAATCCTCCTGAATGGAATGTCAAAAATTGTTATATTCTGCTTGAATCCTATCTTTCCGCCCTCAACTGCTGGCTCTGGAAAGGAGTCAGCTTTAGTAGAATATATAGCTCAAGGAAACCTGCCAATAAGGTAGTTCCCAGCTGCAATATTCCCTGTAGACGATCGTTCAACTGGAGGACTGGCCAGTGAATCTCCATCATTGTCGAGCTTTTGTAGTCTGTAATCATCCGCACGTGCAACCAGGATAAAATAGTCTAGAATGTGGAAGAGATCCACTATCGACCTTTGGCCTGCTAATGACGAGCAGCCTTTATGGGAATGTAAACATCGCAGCGCTGGAAGGCGTGTAAAAATGGGTGGTACGTACAAAGATCCGTGTTTGCTATGATTGGCACATCCATAAAGTAAGACAGAGTATAAAGCTTGATGTCTCGGATGCTGGGAAATACAGGATTGGGCACTTCAGACAGAATAGGATGCTGCATGGTAAGTTATGGAGAGATTCGAAGGTGAACTGGTGCAATGCGAGACGGCTCGAGGTGAACGCCACGATGTGACATAATTGAAGCCCCTGATCCGTTCGCTCACCACATTCGGGTCTCGGGCCGTTCCTAATCGACCTAATCTGCAGATGCCTTATAAGTGTCCAAGACGTTGTGTCCAAGATGTTTCGTCACAGGTGACCTCTTTGACTCGGCCTACATTCCCCAACACCAGACTCTCATTCATTTCTTCACCGACCGGATCCCTACCGCCAACTAATTAGGAGCAGAAAATCACTGACGGCTGGCCAATCGTGGTGAACATGGAAGAGGGAGCACGCTGGTCAACTCAAAGTCGTGGTTGGTTCTTTAACACGAGACATAACGCCATCTGTCCCTCAGTTCGACAAATGCATAGACATCATCCGTTCACGGAGGTAATTTGTCTCATTTGACAGCCAGCGAGCACGTAGATCATCTTTCCGGGCCTCGGACAACCCATACCCGGTTTTCGATGCCAAGGCTATCAGGACCAAGTTCCTTTTCGCAGTGGACAGATCTAGCACGGGACAGACAACACAAGAAGCAGAACACTTGAGGCGTGCCGGTGAGCCGAATCTCTGCCTGTTTATCGAGTATATTCCGCCGTATTTGAACGAAAGTACGCCATAGAGGACTTTGCGATCCGCCGAGTTGCCCCTTCCGGGTCAAAAAGCGCCTCCAGATGATAGGCATCAGATGCCGCGCTCAGTGACTGACTGGTTCAAGGTGAGACTAAGAAAGGCGATTGCCGTGATCGTACATGTACTGATGAAATCTGAATTTCTTAAAAGGACTCAACGTTCTCCAGGATGCGTCTTTCGCCAACAAGTAAACCCTTTATCCCGTTTAAACTTTTTTTTGTGGTAATGGAGTCATGGCCTAATGATTTTCTTATGAGCCGCCTTGTTTGATCGCCCAGCCTGAGCGGCCCAGAGCCATATCGTTCTCGTTGTAGTCCTGGACTCTTGGACGCGGACTCGGAGCTTTTTCGCTTTTCACGTTCTAATACATTCGAGGCCGCCTCGACCCGTGATCCGTGCGTGGAGCAAAAGGCCTCCTGCTGATCTTGCCTATCTTCTCTCCTCTCCGCTGCGGCGCGTGCCACTGCATCACTACACCGAGATTTCGCCGTCATGCCGTAAGTCGTGATAAGCTTTGCTTCTCTTCTCTTCCCTTCGCCTCGGCGCCCATCACAGCGCCCATGCCGAGATGTAAGTGTAGGAATTCTTCGTTCTGCTCAAAGCCTCACCACCGACCCTAAGTTCATGCCACGATTTTGATCTCAACGCGCTTATTTCTTATTGTCTCCGGATGACCCTCGATTCTACTGTCCTCTCGATCCCGATTTGGTGTCCACAACTGGATCTCATTCACGCTCACACCAGAAACCTGACTCTTCCACACAGAATTCTTTAACGTTGTTCGTGGCCGTCCTCTCAGAACTTTGACTCGAATTGCGTCATAGTAGGCGGCTGGTGGCTGTCGGGGTTCTAGAGGTTTGTTACCAGGAGCTGGAGGTCATCTCTGGATGATATCTACCAGAGGCTGAAGGATCAGTTGCCTGGCGACATACACAAGCTGGATACCCTGCTTATCCTTTGTTCCGGAAATGCGGTTCCTCTCGAGATTAAGTTACAGAGCGACGGGTGTCGGGACTCAATACGGTGCATGGGGACAACACTTATAATTCGGGGGCCGAGATCGGTGATAAGCAAACACGTACAGAACAGACAAGACACGAACAAGGAGGCAGATATCAGACCGGGGAAAGTCGACGTGTTCGGAAGCTACCTAATGCGATATAGTTTGTTATTTACCTCAAATACTCACGTCCACTTATTGGATCCTCTACTTCAACGCCATTATGGTGGTGATCCCTGGAGGAGCTGGGACACCGAAGCCGCGCCCTGACAAGAAAGGGCCTCAGGGAACATTAGGCGTCTCCAGTATGATCACGGTTTTAAAACCACCTGCGATGCCCTCTTCCGTGCAGACCATACGAACCTGTACGCTGGGGTGGTCCAGATACCGGGCGGCAAGTCGTCGGAGGTTCTCGGCTCTAAGT
>WTXE01000217.1:0-45149 GCA_022496225.1 Russula aff. rugulosa BPL654 | reverse complement strand
TCTGGCCATGACAACTTCTGCATCGGCAGTGGCAACCCTAGGCAATACATCAGCATCACTTGTACACCACTCGTTCAAATATTTTCTGCATTTGTCAAATTTTGGGAAATATTTGCTGTGTTGTAAAATTTGGACTAGGATTTTTTGTACTTGTCATATTTAGTGTATTTTTCTGTGTTTCTCAAATTTGTATAATATTTCTGCATTTTTCAAATATGAATAATATATTTTTCATTTTAAAATCTGGAAAATATTTTTGAGCTATTTGCAAAGTTTTTTAGGACCTTTGCAAAGTTTTGCCAAATTTAATTGGAAGGTTTTTCCAGATGGAGTGGGGCCAGAGGACGGTTAGATGAGTGGGAACCAGACCCGCGGCTGGTGCGGCCAGAGGTGCTGTCGGAGGACATCTTGCCTGCGTTCAAGGGCATCAAGGCAGTTCGATAATATGCTCAAGACGAGCAAGACAAAGTGGATATCCTGATCAGGTTTACCGGGTGTGTATGCTTTACACAATTCAGGGACCTTGCGAGCGTTCTGCCGAAATTGGAATGAATTCAACGAAATCATTGTGACCGAATGTGTCACCGGCATCTGGGACGGCTTCGTACCGTGGACCGGAATAAGTTGGGCAACCGGGCATACTTATTGTATTCATTGTCTTCTTGAAGGGGTATCGGCCTTGAGGCCCTTAGAGGTACCTTGATTGCGTGCTGGTTCTGATGGACTGTTCTATGTTTCCCGCGTTATTGTTCTGGTAGCTTGTACCCCAGAACCTTATTGTGACTCATCCTAGGATCCCTGTAGTTGTATGAGTCATCCCTTGTCCTTAACAGTATATAAGGGCATCAACTTGCGCCTTAGAGCGGCAAGTTGAGTCTCCTGTCTCAATACCACTTGTTTCCTAGTTCCTTTCATAGAGGGGTCGCTCAGAAGTACTTGAGTCGGCCGAACCCTCTGCTCTAAGGCACCTAAGTCGCTAAGGACTTAGCTCATCTCTACTTCGCTCTGAGTCTTAGTGTCTCGTCAGACGCGGCGGTGACAGAATGAGCTATTGAAAGCAGCTGTACAAGGTACAGAGTCAGTTATTCGTGAACGGAGCAAACATTGGTTATCGCTAACCGAGGATGCCGAGTGTTCAACGCTAAACGGAACAAACTTAGTCGGTAACCAAGGCGGTGTAGGTCGTATTCGGGACAACGACCAAAAGGTCGAAGAGTAAGAGACTCCTGGCTTCTACAACCCTATCGTGTGGGAGCTGCTGAGGTGTACCCAGCCATAGGAGCGGCAAGGGTCGAAGTGAGGAAGCCCAGAAGGGCAGAGCCTAATGGGTACATAATAAGCGGTCAAATAATTCAGATGTAGAATAAATTAACGTACCGTGAATGGAGGGCACTGGCATGCCGAACGCTTCTGCGTGGGGGTAGTGGAGATAATCGAGGCCAGCGAGAGTCGTAGGTGAAGCCAGAGGCTGCAGCGTCCCTAGAGTCGGGACTCTCAAGAACCACACCGAGTGGTGTATCTGTGAGCCATGAACACCAACGCTATCGGGTGCAAAGCTGTTCATAGGGAAGCCGAGCACATATGTACGGAGCTGCATGTGGCGGCAACAGGCCTGCGTGTGGGCCAGGAAGCGGTGGGTCTGTGGCATTGTGTTGTTGGTGTCTGTCGAACGAGTCGCTGCTGGGGCGTAGGAGAGGCTGAGGAGACCACAGCCGCCGCAACACTAGCAGCAAGCCACGTCCAGTGCATTGTCTAAATAGTTATTTAATGCCTTATAACTGTCAGAAGGTTCTGTAAACCCCACAATTCGTGCAATCATCATAACATATTAGATGTGAGAATGCGGGCCGCCGTCTGGGGCTGCCTCATAAGGCTTTATATGCAGCCTCCCATTTTCGGGGCTATCTCATAAGACTTTATATGCAGCCTCTCATTTCCAGGGCTGCCTCATAAGGCTTTATACGCGGGCCCCGTTTCCGGAGCTGCCTTATAAGGCATTATCTGCGGCCGCTCAATTCCGCGGTGACTTATAAGGCCTCATAACGCACAGAAAACTGTATAGTTTCAGCCGGCCCAGAAAATACCGCAAAATCCCCAAAATTTTTCGACCAATTTGCTGATGATGCGCCAATTCAGTATACTGTAGAATCATATAGCCTTTGCATTTCTTAACCACACGTACTACTTCTTCCCCTTCGGTTGAACCTCACCAACATTGCAGCCAAGGGTTCGGGCATCCTCCCGTAATACCGTGACTCCGCGCTTAGACAACTTCTCTGCCGTCCCAATAATATATACAGTACGTCGAAGCACAAGCATCTCAAGAATGACTACCTACTAGTTGCCTGGCCCGTGTCACGTCGTCAATTGACGGCTGGCTGCCCGACTGTTGTCAAGGCTGATAATACTGTATCCGTGGCTATTTGTAAAGGGACTATACCTCGCTGTCTTGTATAATTGACCGTCGTAAGTAGTTCACGTTGTGGACATCTTCCGAATCATTTTACTGATCTGACGGTCCTGAGTCCTGACAAGAACCCTTAACTTAACTCCAGTCTCCAGCCATGGCACTTCCCCACGATAAACACTGTATGTACAGAGAGAATCCCCTCGCTTAAAGTAAATGCATGCATGTGATCAAAGTGTTGGCCGTTGCTCTGAGTCTCTGAGCGCCAATTGAACCGATGCATGAGTGCATCCGAGTCGGCCCGGGAGTCGGATCAACGGCTCGGAGACACGTGCCCGCTAGAGCTGTCCTCAGTTGGCCTAACGTCGCACCGAATCACGTAATACTTTCTCACGCTTTTTCGGCCGCAGCCGAAAGATGAATCTGAACCAGAGACCGGAGAGTTGGCTTTATCATGTGATCCATCGTGCACGTTTTTATTACTAAGTTCAATGCACGATTTTTCACCAAGTCGAATGTCATGTGATCACCCGTGCAATTACAACATGCCCTTTTTTTCTAAGTCGAGCGTCATGTGATCTTCCATGAAATTACAGCGCGTGTTTTATTCTCTAAGTCGAACAATACAAAATACAGACAAAATTATCTAAGCAGAAGGGGGGAATGTGTAAGGCGAATACATGGGGTAGTGGTAGTAGGGCGCTGGCTGAGAAGTCGGGTACTGGAATCCATATGTGGGTGGTATGGGGAAGTGCATCATAGGGGCGTGTATCGGGTGCGGTTGTGCATAGGGCGCAGGAGCAGGGGATGGCTGCGGCTGCGCGTAGGACGCAAGAGCAGGGGATGGCTGCGGCTGCGCGTAGGATGCAGGATGGGGGGACAGGCGTGTGGGGAGCGATGCAGGTGGGGGGCATTCTGTTGCCTTTGTACGTGCTCGAGCGTTAGCAGCAGCCGAGACTGCATCAGGCTTAGCGCGCTTCCCAGAGTCTTCACCTGCTCCATATGGATCCTCATTAGGGCGCTTACGTTTGGGCACGCCGATATGTTCTGCCGTAAGCGCGCTGTCTACTTTGGCGCGGCGCTTTTCACCTCGTTTGACGCCCATTCGGGCAGCTGTTGGAGGCCAAGAAAGTTGATTTGGACCGAACTGTTCCTTTTCTGGTAGCCGAGATCTGTCATCATCGATACTGAGTTCGACGGCATTGAGTTGCGCGCGTGCCATTTTGATGGACTTGGCCGTTTCTGGACTCGGATCTGCTGGCATCTTCTCAGATAAGCTCAAATATAGCCGATTGATGTCCCTGAGATCGGACATTATGACAGCGTGGGTTTTCGAGTTGCCAGCGCTACCCTGTGGGGCCGGTGACTCTGGAATGTCCGGTTCCACCTCGCTTGCGCTTGCGTTGACAGGTGCCTGGGGTCTGAGTCCCAGCCCCTCAAGCCCCCCCTCGAGCCCCCCCCCAAAGAAGTGCACAATCGCCGCGAGGTGCTTGCACAGTTGGATACGGGGGAAATCGAGGCACGTACACGTATAAGTTAATAAATTAACTTCATATTTTTTTTCTGAGCTCGTCGACTGAATCTCAAAGTGCGATTTGTCGATCTCTTTGATCCGATCAAGGGGTGTTTCGGGGGCGCGCGCGAGAATTTGTTTCCGGCGCTTCTCGGCTAAGTCTGGGCCTTGCATTCCTAGCTTTTGTCGCTTATGGCGGTCCTCATATGTGGGCAGCATCTCATTCACGAGCGTGTGGATCAAATGATCCACGCGTCGATTCCTTTTCCCATCTAGGTGGTAATCTTTCAATACATGATGGTAGCTAGTAAAATATAACAATATGAGATAAGATAAGATGTGAAAAGCGTTATAACTTACGATTCCAGCAACATATTAGTGTCTCCTTCTTCAAATATAGTACGATTTTGACGAAAAATAGCTGACCACATATCCTTACAAGCGACCCAATCTCGGGCAAGATACCCGATTACAGTGTCAGGATATGATGTATCCGATTGCATCTGCTCCCACCAAGCGTCAAATTGCGCTTCGTCAGTTGTATGGACCCAATCTTGGATAAGGGTCCACAACTTCGGGAATTCCTTTATTTTGAAACGCGTCCGGATTGCCCTGAGAACATGCCACCAGCAATACAATACACGGCAATGAGGATATGTCGCGCGAATCGCCTTTACTTGAGCTTGATCGCGATCTGTCATGTATATGCTGGGTGATATGTCGGGGCTTTGTGCCTTGATTAATTGCAAAAAGTATTTGATTGTCACATATGTCCCATTGGATGACAGCATCCAGGCAACGGGTACCCCTACGGGAATGACTGAGTCACCCGAATAACCGGAATCAATTATTACGTACCTTTCCCCCAATGATCCCGCGCCATCATCGTAAACAGCAAGATCCCCTCATACTGTGTACAATTGTGAGTCGCGTCGACACCCAGGAACGCGTTTCCAAGGCGCTGGAACGCTTCCTGTTGGAATTTCATCTGAATACATAGAAAGAAGACATCTTCAGCGAGATCTGATCCATCTGGAGGCCGATCTAGCTTATCCTTGTAACAGACGAAGTTCCCCTGGGATTGGAGCATCTCCACCCAGATCCGAGTTGATTTGGCATCATTAGCATCTAATCTGATGCGCTCCCTTTCGATGTCCTTTCTGATCCGGCCAATCTCCCCCATTGTAATGTAGTGATCTCGCTCTTGTTCACTAAATACATCTCGCAGTTCCTTTTTCTATCAATGATGAGTCAGATCAGTTGTTATCAGAGGGGGAATCACTCACAATATCCTTATCATTCTTCCCATACCTGAGCATACTCGCTATCATCTCCCGTGTAGAATCTCGCATATAGACGAATTTCAAATTCTCCAAGCCAATAGGATGGGAATGATTCGAAACATACTTCCCCAATACAACGGCAGTATGGGGATATGTCTTGATTTGTACACGGCAAGGGCAGCCGTCGGGAAGCCGCTTGTTCTCGATCTTCCGTTCCCGCGTCGTCTTCTTTTGGTAATGCTTGAGGCCGCCCGTTCCGTTGCGCGCGCAACGGAAAATTTGATTGGTTGTGTAGAGGGCGCTCCCACGCTCGATCTTAGAGGGCCTTAGTTCAATTGATTGCGCCGTCTGCTCGTTGTCAAGCCAAATCTTGAAGGCTTCTTTAGAATCCCATTCTAAATTAAAGCCATGCTCCCGGTCGTATGTAATGCTCCCTAATAGGCGCGAAGTGGCGGGATCAATTGGATTAGCACGTGCTAACCCAGATTGGGAAAGATCAGGGGCGGTGTCGTCCCTCACAACGGGCGCGTTGGTACTATCTTCGATGGAGGGCATTACACAACAGGGGAGAGGAAAGACGCGACGCGTTCCCCCTGGACACGTTCAACTGACGCGTTCCCCCTGCCCACACATTGTTCACGTCCACAGTCGATATTGTGGACGAATTTGTATTAGATAAGGATTAACACGTGATAATAAGTTAAGATGTTTTTCTGCACATGACGCGCCAAAGTCTTGTTCTCGTCACACGTGATGCGCCAGACTCTCGTTCTCATCGGACTTCAAATCTGCGTGGGAACGTATTACGTGTTTAGGAGCGTCTTTACAAGGACTGCTGTCCTCGTGCCTTTTGTCAATCAATCAATCAAGACTCGTGAGATATCCTTCAGACTTCAGACAACTATTTGTCCTCGGCGCTATGCTTGTTGCCCTGTCCTCAACCCACGACCTAACTTACTAGCCCACGCAGCGGTTCCCACTCCTCCCCAATTCCCACTCCTGCTTCCCCAATGTCCACAACCCATCAGACAACCAACCTCTCTTCCGCCAACTTTACTGCAATATTCGACGTCGCTTCAAACGAGTACAAGACACTCACAAAACAAGATCTAGAAGCACACCCGTTTGCTGCCGCACTTGAGAACTCTAATTCTCTTGACTCTGTCATGAATGTATTTCGAAAGCAAGCCCAGGCCTTCGATAAGTTTTGCAAGGGTGATGACAAGTTGATGGCATGGTTGACTCCGATCGTAAATATCCTCTTTACGTTTTCAGGAACCCTCGGAGAAGGTATCGGCCTAGTAAGCATTCAGTCCTTTCATGATACACCCGTACGACATCTACTTTCTTAGCCTTTCTCTCCCGCAAAGACAATCTTCACTGGTATCGGGGTTCTTCTTGAAGTCAGTCTATTCCCACGTTCCTTACATGTCCATTTCATATACAGTAATTTCAACTCAGGCGGTAAAGGACGTTATCGCGAGCTACGAAGCGCTCGTGAACCTCTTCGAGCGCATCCGATTTTTCCTTCAACGTCTTCAACATTACACATCAGTCCCACTCACACCAGAGATGACAGAGCTACTCGCAAAGATCATGGCCCAGATTCTCTCTATTCTCGCGCTTTCAACTAAGACTATGAAAGAGAGCCGAATTAGTTGGTCTATTCAATCGATATACTAGTACTCTTTCGTGGCTAACTGTGGCTCAAGAAACATTAATGAAGAGGTTAATGGGGAAGACGGATGTGGAAGATGCGTTTCAAAGACTGGACACCCTGACGAAAGAGGAGAATCTGATGACGGCGGCGAGAACGTTCGAGGTCACACACGATGTTAATGTCAATGTGAAGGCGACTCAAGAACTCACGTACCATATCGACAATAAGGTAACAGTGATCAAAGAAGTCATCCAAGAGGTCGATGGCAATATCAGGGAGCTCACCTGTGACGTCTGTGCCGATATCGACGTGATCAAGGAGGGCACACGCAACGTCGATGATAGTGTCAAGGTGGCCAATCGCGGTACGCCCAACATCACGGTTTTGGTCTTTTTATAATGTACCGACCTTCTAAAACAGCAATTGATGAAATGCAACGTTTGTTACTCCCTGACACTGCCATAATTGATCATCGTGTCTGAAACGCACGAACAGGAAATCAATCGCGAGAGAGACTCCGAGCATGGCTCGCTCCTCCTAACCCCTCCATCAATCATAATACTGCACATGGCACCCAGCACGATGGGACAGCAAACTGGTTCATCCAAGGTCGTACGTTCGATGGGTGGAGGACAAACGGATCCTTGTTGTGGATCCGTGGAAATCGTATGCTTCTCTCGTCTTGTCATACCTTCATACTGCTGACGGTCCACCTGGTTTTCAGCGGGGTCTGGCAAGAGTATCCTTTGGTACGTAGTTACACGACTATCCCGGTAATAGGAAACTTATACTGTTGTCAAGTTCGGCTATTATCGAGGAAATCAAGCACATTCGAGAATCGAGATTAGCTCTGGTCGCGTACTACTACTTCGACTTCAAGGACGCCGCCAAACGAGATGTCAGGGGCCTGCTGACTTCCCTCCTCCTGCAACTCGTTGACGACTCCGACCCTTGCTGTAACGTTCTTTCTGAACTACACAAGACATGTCGTGATGGTTCAGAACAGCCTAGCGAGGCCGCGCTCGCGCAGTGTCTTAACAGCATGCTCGATCTCCCGGGTCAAATTCCGACTTACATTATTATTGATGCCTTGGACGAATGTCCAAATAACACCGGGACCCCGTCCGCTCGTGAAAGGGTTCTGAACTTTGTTGAGGACCTTGTGGAGTCGAACCATTCCAATCTATTCATCTGTATCACCAGTCGCCCTGAGCAAGACATAAATACTGCTCTTAACCCCTTGACACCCCCATCGCATCGTGTTTCCCTTCACGAAGAAGACGGTCAGATGGAAGACATCAATAGCTTTGTCCGCTCTTTCGTCACGAATGATCGGACAATGCGAAGATGGAGAGGGGAAGATAAGGATCTTGTTATCCGTGAACTCTCGAAGCGCGCTCAGGGCATGTGAGTAACCTCTTTCAGATATCTTTTAAGATAGTTATTTATGATACCGGACAGGTTCCGGTGGGCATATTGCCAGCTGGACACCCTCCGTCGATGCATGCCCTCAAGTATTCACAAAGTTCTGGATGAATTGCCAATCACTCTGGATGAGACATACGAGCGGATTTTGCAAGGGATCCCAAAAGAGAAGTTTCAGCATGCCCGTCGACTTTTCCAATGCATTGTTGCTGCGATTCGTCCTCTTCGGGTCGAAGAACTCGCAGAGATATTTGCAATCGAGTTTGGCTCAAACGAGGTGGCTAATCTCGTGGAGGGTTGGCGACCAGAAAATGCAGAAGAGGCTGTGCTCTCTGCATGTTCCTCACTGATCGCCATCATCGATGTCGAGGGTTCGAAAATTGTACATTTTTCACATTTTTCGGTGAAAGAGTACATGACCTCGGATCGTCTCCAAATATCGGATATCGGCCACGTATGCGACTACTATATTCCCCTAGAACCGGCGCATGCGGTTTTGGCACGGGCCTGTGTGGCAATCCTGCTTCAGTTGGATGAAGAAGTGGATAGGGAGCGAGTCGCGACATTTCCTCTGGCCGAGTACGCTTGTGAGCACTGGTTCGATCACGCGAAGTTCGAGAATGTCCAATCACAAATTCAAGTTACCTTGAAGGATCTATTCAATCCAACGAGCCACATCTTCGTGCTTGCATTTGGGTGCATAACGTGGAGGTCAATGATACTTACAGCCCAAATCATTCCGCTGCCAAGCAACCACCTCCACTCCAGGCGACATCCCTATATTATGCGGTATTTTGTGGGTTTAGCGAGCTGGCAAAGTGGCTCATCACGACGCATGCAGAAGATGTAAATGCCAAGTGTTATGATGACAAAACGCCGCTGCATGTAGCATCCCAGGAGGGACATATAGAGGCTGTGCATGTGTTACTCGACCACGGGGCCCACGTGAACTCGCAGGATTATACCAACTGGATTCCCTTACATATCGCATCGCGCATGGGAAATCTCAAGGTCGTGGAGCTCCTTATCGAGCATAATTCTACCTTGAACGCGCAATCCGATTTCGACAGTAGCCCAGTATATATGGCGGCACAATTTGGACATCTAGAGGTCGTGCGGCTGTTGGGCGATCGTGGGGCAGACGTGCACCTCCGGGGTGACATCAATTTGACACCATTCCAGGTAGCTACTCGGTGGGGACATCATGATGTTGCACAATTGCTGCTGGAATATGGTGCCAAAAGAGAATGAGACGGTAGCACAGTTGAAATTACTTATACGTGGTATTTGCAGGCCCGTCGTTCGTCATATCTAGTTCTAGACTACTATCATATATCCAATCTAACCACAGTTGAGATAATATTAGTTAAGCATTTCCGCACGCCAACCTCATGTTCATGAGGAACTGCTTGAGTCTTAACTAACTTAGTCTGTGGCCGACTGGTTCCTGGATTACGTGTACGTCATTACCTCACAAGCAAAGCTGAAGCCGACCGAAAAAACTGGCGATGCTTCATTCGGGCAACGTGGTGATCGAAAATCAAGACTTCTCAATCGTCGACACACAGGGATCAGCGATCATTCCATGCCTCTACATATCTCCGAATCGGATCTTCCGGATCTTCCTTCACACAGAAATCAAATATTAATATTATTCGTGATGGCATTAGTTAACGTGTGCGTCTGAATGGGTGCTCGCTTTTGATTGTCGCGCATAGCTGGAAGGGAGGCAGGTCCAACGGCTGCACCTTACAATAATTGAAAAGTTCCCTCCCAGTCGAGGATTCAAATTCTCTCAGACACCTTATGAATTAGAAATAGACGGTTGTCATCCTTATTCGTACGCATCTCTGATCCACCCTCTTCTCCCATCGCGCTGACTAGGCGAGCAGGGCCCTCCCGACAAGCAAAGCAGCCAGAGATCGCATGACCTCAAGCGCAGCGAACAACTGGGCCATCACGTGCACGCGGGGTTCCCCGCGCTCTACATCCCGCATCCTTACAGTAATCGAAAACGGGGGTACGCCTCCAGGAAGTGCCGCCGCAGCGCGCAGGCCAGAAGCGAAGCGATCCTCATGGAACCCGTAGCGCGTCCATGCTCCCACTGTCTGGCCCCGTCACCGCTGCCGCTGCCTGCTCGTTGGCCGCGCACAGAGTCGGCGGAGAGGACAGGGTGTGAATAGACGCAATGGCCTAGGACACGCGCGGTGGGTGGTGGAAAAGCGGATTGAGAATGGCAAAGCGGTGGCCGTGTTTCTGTGATGAGAGGCGCTGGAGTCATCCATCCAGTCTGTTCCCGTTCCGGATCGGAAAGTTGAGCTACGTGAGTTGTTTGCGGCAAAAAAAAAAACTGTATAGAAAAATAAATATTATGGCGGACATGTCCCGTTAAGAAGGTGTAGGATTGGTGAAGATGTGGTTGGTGGGTAGGGCAGACAGATCGGAACTCACAAGGATAACTAAGGGACATTTGCTCTCTTCATGCCTTTCCCATTCACGGTTATCCGCGTGGTATAGTCACAGCAGGACCACGCGAGAGGCGAACGCGGCATTAGCTGGTAAGCCCATCCGTCAGCCCCCATTTCTCCTTCCGAGAAGGAATTTAAGACACAAGTTCTCATCAGAACGGAACCAGACCTCATTCCTATTCCACCTGAGTCAAATCGGGGGTTTTGGCTGGGAAGTTCATGGGGCATAAATCTGGTGGGGTAGTCAACACCACGGTCATCATAGCCTACAATACAAAGAGCGCCAAAACCAACGAGAGATGGGAGGTACAGATGGGAGAAGGAAACTCACAATTGAAGTAGACATCCCTGAACCGTGACGAATAACCTTCGCTCTGCAAGTACTCCCCAATAGTCAAATTTTCCTTTTCATCAAGGACGCCTGATGCGCACGCGTTGAAACGCATAATATTGAAGAGCATACGCCACATACCAAGGTCGAACACGCGTCTCGCCTGGGGAAACACGCTTTGTAGACAATCGCCGGTCCACTCGAACGTGCCGCTGTCGCGCGAGAGCTGAACGTCATCTGGGTCTTGACCGCCTCGACAGTGCGCTTATGCAGTACGATAAATCGAAGAAATTGGAGTGTGTCATGAGGTTGAAGTCAATCTGCAGGATAAGAATGAATTACAGGTAGCGGAGAGTTGCTCTGTAGGCTGGCCACGTACAAACCCGCAGATTGTATAAGGAGAACCCACGTAAGAAGGCAGGTCGGAGGGTGGGCTCATTGCCTGGTTAAGTGACTTGCACTGTGGTCAATCGGAATGGGGTCGTCCGTGGGTTCGGAATCGGACGAGACACGTGCCGGCTAGACGGCTGTCCTTATCACTGCCATGTGTCCTCCTACAGACAGTTATTTGTCCTCGGCGCTATGCTTCTTGCCCTCTGCCCATAACCTACCCAGTGATTCTACTCCTCCTTATTTCCTACCCCTGCGTCCACAATGTCCACAAGCAAGCAGACAACCGACCTCTCTACCGCCAACTTCACTGCAATATTCGATGCCGCATCAAATGAGTACAAGACACTCACAAAACAAGATCTAGAAACACATCCATTTGCTGCCGCATTCGAGAACTCCAATTCTCCCGAATCTGTCATGAATATATTTCGAAAGCAAGCTCAGGCCTTCGATAAGTTTCGCAAGGGCGATGACAAGTTGATGGCATGGTTGACTCCGATCATAAATATTCTCTTCATTTTCTCAGATACTCTCGGAGAAGGTATTAGTATAGTAAGCATTCCATCTTTCATCATATATCAGCCTTGTGGACATATATTCTCTTAGCCTTTCTCTCCTGCAAAGACAATCTTCACCGGGATTGGTGTTCTTCTTGGGGTCAGTCTATTTCCACATTCCATATATGTCCATTCATATAATATTCGACTCAGGCGGTGAGGGATGTTATTGCGAGCTACGAAGCGCTCGTGAAACTTCTCGAGCGGATCCAATTTTTCCTTCAACGTCTTCATCATTACACATCTGTCCCACTCACGCCGGAGATGACGGAGCTACTGGCGAAAATCATGGCCCAGATTCTGTCCATTCTTGCGCTTTCGACCAAGAAAATGAAAGAGAGCCGAATTAGTTGGTCTATTCAGTCGATATACTTTTCCGTGGCTAATTGTAGCGCAAGAAACATTTATGAAGCGGCTAATGGGGAAGACAGATGTGGAAGATGCGTTTGAAAGATTGGATACCCTGACGAAAGAGGAGAATCTGATGACGGCGGCGAGAACGTTCGAGGCCACACACCATGTCGACAATAAGGTAACAGTGATCGAAGAGGTCCTCCAGCAGGTCGATGGCAATATCTATGGGATCCGCGCCGATGTGGACGTGATCAAGGAGGGCACACGCGGTAAGCCTATCGTTTCAGTCACTTTGTAATGTATCGATCTTCTCATATTCTAAATCAGCAATTGATGGAATACAACGTTTGTTACTCCCTGACACTGCTCTAATTAATCATCGTGTCTGAAACGTACTAACAGGACATCAATCACGAGAGAAGCTCCGAACATGGCTCGCGCCTCCGAACCCTTCCGTCAATCATAATACTGCACATGACACCCAGCATGACGGAACAGCAAACTGGTTCATCCAAGGTCCTACATTCGATGAGTGGAAGACGAACGGATCCCTGTTGTGGATCCGTGGAAATCGTATGCATCTCTTGCCCTATCATACTTTCATGACTGCTAATGGTTTATCTCGGTTTTCAGCGGGGTCTGGCAAGAGTATCCTCTGGTACGTAGTTACACGACTATCCCGGTGATAGGGAACTCATACTCTTGTGAAGTTCGGCCATTATCGAGGAAACCAAGAATCTTCGAAAATCGAGATCTGCTCTGCTCGCGTACTACTACTTCGACTTCAAGGACGCCGCCAAACGAGATGTCAGGGGCTTGCTGACTTCCCTCCTCCTGCAACTTATCGATGAGTCTGATCCGTGCTGGGACCTTCTTTCTCAACTACACAAGACGTGCCGTGATGGGTCAGATCAGCCTAGCGAAGCCGCGCTCGCGCAGTATCTCAACAGAATGCTCGATCTCCCGGTCAAATCCCGACATACATTATTATTGATGCCTTGGACGAATGTCCAAATAACACCGGGACCCCATCCGCTCGTGAGAAGGTTCTGAACTTTGTTGAGGACCTCGTGGAGTCGAAGCATCCCAATCTATTCATCTGTATCACCAGTCGCCCTGAGCAAGACATTAATACTGCTCTTAACCCCTTGACACCTCCATCGCGTCGTGTTTCCCTTCACGAAGAAGGTGGTCAAATTGAAGATATCAATAGCTTTGTCCGCTCTTTCGTCATGAATGATCGGTCAATGCGGAGATGGAGAGCGGAAGATAAGGATCTTGTTATCCGTGTACTCTCGGAGCGCGCTCAGGGCATGTGAGTCACCTCTTTCGGATCGCTTCAGGATAATTATATATGATTCCGGACAGGTTCCGTTGGGTATATTGCCAGCTTGATACCCTTCGTCGATGCATGCCCTCAAGTATTCCCAAAGCTCTGGATGAATTACCCATCACTCTGGATGAGACATACGAGCGGATTTTGCAAGGGATCCCAAAAGAGAAGTTTCAGCATGCCCGTCGACTTTTCCAATGTATTGTTGCTGCGATTCGGCCACTTCGTGTCGAAGAACTCGCGGAGATATTTGCGATCGAGTTTGACGCAAACGAGGCGACTAATCTCGTGGACGGCTGGCGACCAGAAAATCCAGAAGAGGCTGTGCACTCTGCGTGTTCCTCACTGATCGCCATCATCGATGACCAGGGTTCGAAAATTGTACAATTTTCGCACTTATCGGTCAAGGAATTCCTGACCTCGGAACGTCTTGAAACATCGGATATCGGCCACCTATCGGACTACTATATTCCCCTGGAACCGGCGCATGCGATTTTGGCGCGGGCATGCATTGCAGTCCTACTTCAGTTGGATGAAAAGGTGGATAGGGAGCGGGTCGCGACATTTCCTCTGGGCGAGTACGCTTCTGAGCACTGGCTCGATCACGCGAGGTTCGAGAATGTCCAGTCAGAAATTGAAGACGACTTGAAGCATCTATTCGATCCAATGAGGCCACATCTTCGTGCTTGCATCTGGGTGCGTTACATAGAGGTCAAGTACACTGTCAGCTTGCGACCCGGAACGTACTGGAGAGAATATTCCACTGCCGAGCAACCGCCTCCACTACCTGCGACACACCTATTTTATGCGGCGTTTTGTGGGTTTAGCGAGCTGGCAAAGTGGCTCATCACGACGCATTCAGAAGATGTAAATGCCAAGTGTTATGATGACAGAGCGCCGCTGCATGTAGCATCTCAGGAGGGACACGTAGACGCTGTGCATTTGCTACTCGACCACGGGGCCTACGTGAACTCGCAGGACAGTTGCGAGTGGACGCCCTTACATTACGCATCGAACGAGGGAAAATCCAAGGTCGTGCAGCTCCTCCTTGGGCATGGGGCTGCTTTGAACGCACGAGAAGCTGCGAACGGCGGTAACCCGGTATGGCTGGCGTCGCGAGAGGGATATCTAGAGGTCGTGCGGTTGTTGGGTGATCGTGGGGCAGACGTGCACCTGCGGTGTGACGAGGGTTTGACATCATTCCAGGTGGCTGCTCGGGAGGGACATCATGACATTGCACAATTGTTGCTGGAATATGGTGCCAAAAGAGAATGAGATGGTAGCAGAGTTGAAATTACTTATTCGTGGTATTTGCAGGCCCGTCGTTCGCTATATGTAGTTCTAGGACTACTATAATATATGCCATTTAACCACTGTTGAGAAAATATCAGTAAGCATTCCACACACAAACCTCGTCCTCATGATGAACTCCTTGAGGAATATCATCTAAAGTCTCTTATACTGTCACCTGCCTACTGTCGCCGACCGAAAAACTGGATCAACCCTGTCCTGAGTCGAACTTGAATATACCATGCTACCGCCAGGTTTATACTACGCATAGTTCCCACATGTCTGCACAGAGAATTGACGTATTTGCCAGCCAGCCGGCCGCCCCGATTTCCATACCAGTATTGCTTTTCCAGGCCATCCTGACTACATGTATCACCGAGTCCATCGCCCTTGCGTACGTTTGTAAATGATGTGTTGCCATGTTACTTTGACTGTTTGTCACGAGAATCGATCTACTTCTTCCGCTGAACATAGAAAATAGATAAGTGCAAATACGCGCCAGTGCCATCCAACCATCTCCTTGGGCTCTTCCCTTCCGCTTTCGCCTCTTCGCGCCTTCCAAACCGCTTTTCCAGCTACAACACTCGCGACATTTGCCCCCACGAGGCGCGCGAATGGCACGTACGACTCCAACCTTGGATTTTCCATCGAGGCCGTACGCGTGGCTTGATTCAATCCTCAATAATTGGGTAGGTGCGATAGTAAAAAAAATCCCATGAGATGGCTGTTGTAAGGCGGCGTCGGGCTGGGCTTGGACGGAACGGACTTCGATTCCGCGTCGGAGCGCCCGCCGTCATGTGTTGTCTTACTGTATCGCCTCACGCTCGACACAAGACACAACGTCGCCACCACGCAGCAGCCGTACGCTCCCTTTTCATCCCATTTTAAACTTTCCTTTATGTAGCCACCTCCGAGGTCGCTGACACTAGACACACGCTCATGTATATAAGACGGCCCTCCTATTTGTCGGGGATCCATTGATCCCTCTAATCCTATTGTTTTGACTTTCTTTTCTTCCTTTCTCGTTAGCGTGCCTTTCAGTTCTCGGCAATCGTCCGGTGGAACCGCTGCAGCCGAGAGCCTCTTTTCCCTCTCGTTTCCCATCCCTTTCTTTCTTCCCCTATTTGGACGACTCTTCCACACTCGCAGCACCCATCTTATCTAAACTGTGACGCTCGCATTAGAAGGAGAATCAAGAAAAGAAAAAGTGTGGATGAGAAGAGGAGGATAGCTATGCGCACCTGGTCGTCTCACTTGCAGCGGCTCTTCCTGTCCCGGACTTCTGGTGCACAGTGATGAGAAACTTGAAACAGATGTACTTTGAAGCGTCAGTCGTGCTTGCATCCGAAGAGGTGATTGATGTCGTACTCCTTTAATGCATGAGAGATGCTGTAGCGTCAGAAAAGCGGAGATGGGAACTGGAGGAAGGGCACAAGGATAGTGGCCTACTGGCCTTTGTACAGTACAGAAAAAATGTAAAAGAATTGGGAAAAAAATTGTTAGTAAATTTAAGATGCAATTGTCAATGAAAGCGTACAGCTGCCGATCGTTGTCATCCGAAAGTCGAAAGAGGTGAGAGAAGGGGAGATGGGGAAGAAAGGAGTACAGGTGACGTGGTGATCGAAAACAAGATCGTCGCCTGATTCGTCAATGCACGGGATCATCGATCATCCATATGCCTCTACATATCTCCGAATCGGATCTTCCTTCACAGAAAATTAAAATATTTAGGATATCATTAGGGAGTACGTTGACATCAGTCAACGTCGTGGGTGCTCGCTTTCGTGTCGTGATGCTGAACGAGATGATGTCGTACAAGATAAATTGAAGACTTCCCTCGAGGATTCATTCTAGCTAACTATCTCAGGCGATCGTGAATCAGGAATAGACGGACTGGAATTTGCCCGTCAATCCTGTCATCCCTATTCGTACGCATCTCAAATCCATCTTCTGTTCAATCGGTCCTATCGCCCTCACCATGGCGAGCAGGACCCTCCCGACAGCAGCGAGAGCATGCGTGGCCTCAGCGCATCAAACAACCGGGTCATCGGCCGCGGTCCCTCGCACTCCACGTCCGCATCCTTAATAAATAAAAAACGCGGTGCGACCCAGGAAGCGTGGCGGCGGCACACAGGAAGAGGCAAAGCCATCCTCGTGGAACCTGTAGCGCGTCCATGCGCCGCGAACGTGCGGTGGCGCCCTTCCAGCACCGCCGCCGCCCTCTCTTCGAGCCGAGCGAGGAGACGTTGGGCGCGCACAGAGTCGGCAGAGAGGACTGGGTGTGAATGGCGAAGTAGGTAGGACGTGCGCGGGGATGGCCGTGTTTCTATGATGAACAGCGCTGAGATCCAGTCTGCTCCCGTTCCGGATCGGAAAGTCGAGATAGGTGAGTTGTTTGCGCCAAAAAACGGCGAAGGAAAATAGATATATGACGAACATGTCCTGTTAAGAAGGCATAGTATCAGTGATGAGGTTGGTGGTTAGGGCAGCCAGGACAGAACTCACAATAATAGCTGGTCATGCTTCCTTCATGACTTTCTCATCTACGGTTATCGTGATATATACAGTCCCAGGAGGACCACGCGAGGCACGAACGCAGCATTAGCTGGCAAGAACATCTGTCAGCCCCCATTTCTCCTTTCCAAGCAGGAATTTAAGACACACGATCTCATCAGAATGCAACCAGACCCCATCCTATTCCACCTGAATCGAACCAAGGATTCGGCTGGAAGTCCATGGCGCACACATCTGGTGGGGTACCCCACACCGCGGCCGTCATACAAAGTGTGCCAAAGCCAATGAGAGATGGGAGGTTCAGGACGGAGCAGAAGCTTACAATCAAGTAGACATCCCTAAACCGTGACGAATAGCCTTCCCTCTGCAAGTACTCCACAGAGGACAAGTCGTATTTTTCATCAAGGACGCGGGACGCGCACGCATTGAAACGCATGATATTGGAAACGCGTCTCGGATGGCAAAACATGCTGTGCTAGACCATCGCTGGCCCACTCGAACGCGCCGCTGTCGCGCGAGAGCTGAACGTCATCTGGGTCTTGACCACCCCGACGGCGCACTTAAGCAGTGCGAGAAATCGAAGAAATTGAAGTATGTCCTGGGATTCAAGACAATCTGCAAGATACGAATGAATTACAGGGTAGCGGAGAGTTGCTCTGGAAGCTGGACACGTACAAATCCGCAGATTGGTTAAGGAGAGCCCACGTGTGCATGCAGCTTGGAGGTTTTCAAGATGTGGATGGTATCAACGTAAGTGTCGACATCGACGGCCGCGGGCACTTTGTCTGGCCGGGTTGAGAGACATGTACTGAGGGCGACCAGAAATGTCTCTATTGGCGTCGTCCCACGGCGGTTCGGAGGCGGTTCGGAGTCGGACGAGACACGTGCCGGCTGTCCTTATCACTGCCATGTGTCCTCTGCAGACTTCTGGACAACCCTCGGCGCTATGCTTGTTGCCCTCAACCTACGATCTACCAGCCTACGCAGCGATTCTACTCCTCCCATTTCCCACTCCTCCTGCTTCCCCAATGTCTACAAGCAAGCAGACAACCGACCTCTCTACCGCCAACTTCTATGCAATATTCGATGCCGCATCAAATGAGTACAAAACACTCACAAAACAAGATCTAAAAACACACCCATTTGCTGTCGCATTTGAGAACTCCAATTCTCCCGACTCTATCATGAATGTATTTCGAAAGCAAGCCCAGGCCTTCGATAAGTTTCGCAAGGGCGATGACAAGTTGATGGCATGGTTGACTCCGATCATAAATATCCTCTTCATTTTCTCAGATACTCTCGGAGAAGGTATCGGTATAGTAAGCATTCCATCTTTTATTATATATCAGCCTTGTGGACATATATTCTCTTAGCCTTTCTCTCCCGCAAAGACAATCTTCACCGGGATTCGTGTTCTTCTTGGGGTCAGTCTATTTCCACATTCCATATATGTCCATTCATATAATATTCAACTCAGGCGGTGAAGGATGTTATCGCGAGCTACGAAGCGCTCGTGAAACTTCTCGAGCGGATCCAATTTTTCCTTCAACGTCTTCATCATTACACATCGGTCCCACTCACGCCGGAGATGACGGAGCTACTCGCGAAAATCATGGCCCAGATTCTGTCTATTCTTGCACTTTCGACCAAGACAATGAAAGAGAGGCGAATTAGTTGGTCTATTCAATCGATATACTTTTTCGTGACTAATTGTAGCTCAAGAAACATTTATGAAGCGGCTAATGGGAAAGACGGATGTGGAAGATGCGTTTGAAAGATTGGATACCCTGACGAAAGAGGAGAATCTGATGACGGCGGCGAGAACCTTCGAGGCCACACACCGTGTCGACAATAAGGTAACAGTAATCGAAGAGGTCCTTCAGGAGCTCAGTTGTGACGTCCGTGCCGATGTGGACGTGATCAAGGAGGGCACACGCAACGTCGATGATAACGTCAAGGTAACCAAACGTGGTACGCCCATATTCACGGTTTCGGTCTCTTTGTAACTTAATGTACCGAACTTCTCATTCTAAAACAGCAATTGATGAAATACAACGTTCGTTACTCCCTGACACTGCTATAATTAATCATCATATCTGATATGCACGAACAGGAAATCAATCGCGAGAGAAGCTCCGAACATGGCTCGCGCCTCCGAACCCTTCCATCAATCATAATACTGCACATGACACCCAACACGAGGGAACAGCAAATTGGTTCATACAAGGTCATACATTCGATGAATGGAAGACGAGCGGATCCTTGTTATGGATCCGTGGAAATCGTATGCTTCTCTTGCCTTGTCATACTTTCTGGACTGCTAATGGTTTGTCTTGGTTTGTCTGCTTTTTTAGCGGGGTCTGGCAAGAGTATCCTTTGGTACGTAGTTACACAACTATCCTGGTGATACGAAACTCATGCTGTTGTCAAGTTCGGCCATTATCGAGGAAATCAAGCTTACTCGAAAATCGAGATCTGCTCTACTCGCGTACTATTACTTCGACTTCAAGGATGCCGCCAAACGAGATGTCCGCGGCTTGCTGACTTCCCTCCTCCTGCAACTTGTTGACGACTCTGATCCTTGCTGGGACCTTCTTTCTCAACTACACAAGACATGTCGTGATGGGGCAGATCAGCCCAGCGAGGCCGCGCTCGCCCAGAGTCTTAACAGTATGCTCGATCTCCCTGGTCAAATCCCAACATACATTATTATTGACGCCTTGGACGAATGTCCAAATAACACCGGGACCCCATCCGCTCGTGAGAGGGTCCTGAACCTTGTTGAGGACCTCGTGCAGTCGAACCATCCCAATCTATTTATCTGTATCACCAGTCGCCCTGAGCAAGACATAAATACCGTTTTTAACCCCTTGACACCTCCACCACGTCGTGTTTCCCTTCACGAAGAAGGTGGTCAAATTGAAGATATCAATAGCTTTGTCCGCTCTTTCGTCATGAATGATCGGTCAATGCGGAGATGGAGAGCGGAAGATAAGGATCTTGTTATCCGTGTACTCTCGGAGCGCGCTCAGGGCATGTGAGTCACCTCTTTCAGATCGCTTCAGGATTATAATATATGATTCCGGACAGGTTCCGTTGGGTATATTGCCAGCTTGATACCCTTCGTCGATGCATGCCCTCAAGTATTCGCAAAGCTCTGGATGAATTGCCAATCACTCTGGATGACACATACGAACGGATTTGCAAGGCATCCCAAAAGAGAAGTTTCAGCATGCGCGTCGACTTTTCCAATGTATCGTTGCTGCGATTCGTCCACTTCGGGTTGAAGAACTCGCAGAGATATTTGCATCGAGTTTGGCGCAAACGAGGCGACTAATCTCGTGGACGGCTGGCGACCAGAAAATGCAGAAGAGGCTGTGCACTCTGCGTGTTCCTCGCTGATCGCCATCATCGATGACGAGGGTTCGAAATTGTACAATTTTCGCACTTTTCGGTCAAGGAATTCCTGACCTCGGATCGTCTCCAAACATCGAATATTGGCCACCTATCGGACTACTATATTCCCCTGGAACCGGCGCATACGATTTTGGCGAGGGCATGCATAGCAATCCTGCTTCAGTTGGATGAAAAGGTGGATAGGGAGCGGGTCGCGACATATCCTCTAGTCGAGTACGCTTGTGAGCACTTGGTCGATCACGCGAAGTTCGAGAATGTCCAATCACAAATTCAAGACGGCTTGAAACATCTATTCGATCCAAACAGGTCACATCTTCGTGCTTGCTTTTGGGTGTATAACCCGGGGTTCGATTATACTTACGACACCGCTGCTAAGCATCCGCCTCCACTCAAGGCGACACACCTATATTATGCGGCGTTTTATGGGTTTGGCGAAGTGGCGAAGTGGCTCATCACGACGCGTGCAGAAGATGTAAATGCCAAGTGTTATGATGACAGAACACCGCTGCATGTAGCATCTCAGGAGGGACATGTAGACGCTGTGCATGTGTTACTTGACCACGGGGCTCACGTGAACTCGCAGGACTGTGACAAGTGGATACCCTTACATTTCGCATCGTGGAAGGGAAAACCAAGGTCGTGCAGCTCCTCCTCGAGCATGAGGCCACCTTGAACGCACGATCGGCTGCCGGCAATAGCCCGATACTTCTGGCGTCGGTATCGGGTCATTTAGAGGTCGTGCGGCTGTTGCTTAGTCATGGAGCGGACGGGCACATCCGGGAGTTTGCTGGTGAGACACCGTTCCAGGCAGCTACTGCGGCGGGCCATCACGACATTGCGCAGCTGTTGCTGGAACATGGCGCCAGACGGTAATGAGAGGGTAATAGAGACAATGGTAGTAGAGACAATATTGCCCATATGTAGTATTTGCAGGCCAGTCGTCAATTATAACTAGATCAGTGCCATCAGTAAAATGGTACGAAACCTTTTTGACTTTCCGGCTTGTTGCAAGTACAGTAAATAAGTGAAAAAGGGATAAAGTTGATGTTGTAAGCATAAAAAATGCACAACTTTGGATGACTTTTGCAACTTCTTTTGGACTTTTTGGACTTTTTCCCTTTTTTCACTTGCCCGAGCTCGGGCAAGCTCAAAAAAGTTATGTGTAGGTATACTGATGGTCGTACTATCATATACCAGTATCCCATTCAATGCTATTACTACGATGGCCCAACATTCCGCAAGTAGACCTTGTCCTAATGAAAAAGACATGAGGAGCCTCATCTACAGTCCCTTATGTTGTTACCTGCCCGGTGTCGACTGAACGTACTGAACCCTGGATTACGTGTGCGCCATTACCATCAACATATAAGTCAATCCAAATACCACACGAAAAATCTGGCGTTCACGTTGCCAATCTGCCCTGAGTTGACCTTGGACCGACCATGGCACTGTTGGATCGTAGCGGTACGCCATGCGGTGGTCCTCCGTGAACTGATATAGTTGTCAGTGAGCAACCCAGAGCAAACGCCTGTTTGAGTTACTTTTGACTGTTTGCCACGACCACTTCTTACTCTGGACCCAGAGAATAGATGAATAGTGGGCCTCGGGGTGAAGACCGAATACGTACCAGTGCCAACTAACCTATCTCCTTAGCCTCTTCCCTTCCACTTTCACTCCCTCGCGTCTTCCGAACCGCATTTCCAGCCACAACACTCACGCTCTTTGCCCCCATAAGGCGCGTGAAGGAGGCGATTGGCAAGCACTACTCCAACCTTGGATTTGCCATCGACGACGTCCATGGGCTTAATTCGATTTTCAATAGTTGGGATGATGTGATAAAGTAAATCCAACGAGATGAGTTAGATAGGCGTACGCTCACGTTAGGGGGCGGATTACTGTAAAAGAAATCGCGCAGATGAGACCGGGACGATGCCATGCGTACCTGGTGGTCTCCCGCTTTCCGAGTTTCTGGCGCACGGCGACGAGAAAGTTGAACCAATAAACGAATATCGACGCGTAAATCGCGATTTTGCATCCAAAGAGAGATTACTTAGTGTTGTAATACTTTGTGAATGAGAGACGCCGTCACGTCAGAGAAGCGAAGGAGGAACTGGAGGAAGGACACATGAATAGCGGCCTTTGCTGTCGGCGCGTGTTGAGATATTGCTGCTGTAAAGGCACCCATGGTGGTAATGTTATAGGGCGGAGCAAGTGAGGGAGTTCTGCGGCAATGTTGAGACGCTTCTCTAGGGGGCCCGGGAGGCCACGCCTCTTTGCCGAGCATTTTTTTCTTTAAACCCACCCACCTCTCCTTAGCACACTCAGCCGTGTTACCAGTAGATTGCGCTACATCCCTTATCCAATTGTCCTGAGTCCACGACCGAGTGTGCTCAAGCTCAAGTGAGGCCACACCCACAGGTCCATTTCTCGGTCAAGCTCGGGAAGCGCTCGAGAGTACATGCTCCGAGTCCGCCCTTCCACCCAACCATCAATCGCACTCTGTTCCCGCGGCCAGCCAACTGCGCCACTCAAAGCCTCAACGTTTCAACATCCGTCAAGCCCTGCACAAGCTTCAACCAAAGACAGGGAATAATGATCTTTTCCACGGAGCGCCGCCAGCAGTTCCCTCCCGATGGCATTGCAGAAGTCGACCCATGTGCAGCGCAAAAAACTTAGCGAACATGTACAAGCTGAACCGCCCTGCCTCATCTGAAGCGTTGAGCCGGTCGACCTTGAATACCACACCATCTTTGGACTTCGCTCATTGGGAAGCAAAGGCGGGTTGCGCATGGCTAAGTGCGCACACACCCTTAATGTATGTATTTCCAAGCAAGAAATGGTGTGTACAAACTACTGTATATACGAGCAAGCGCGCGGCGGGGACGCGAGGGGAGGAGGCCTGCGAGTTGTGAGCCGCGGGCAGGAGAACACTCTCGCTTTGCAGACTCTCAGGCCGTTCAGCTGCGCGGGCAAATTCGCATGGTGCTACTCTTCTGACTGAGCGGAGGACTTTCCGGGGAAGATCAGATTCAGGCGGTGATCGAAAAACAAGGCGACACATGTGGATCATCGATTGCCAGCTCTCTACGTATCGCAGAAAGATATTACTTCATATAGAAATCAAAATATTTCCTAGGATGTCATTATTCGATGACATGGACGTCTGAATAGGTGCTCGCTTTTGGTTGTCGTGCATGGCTGGAAGGGAGATGATGACAATTACGTCAAACGGCTGCACGTACAAGGATAAACAACTGAATAGGGGCTCCTTGAACCGTAACCACTACCATGGGCGGTTTTCCCACGCAGGGCAAGGAAGGAAAAATATCCACACCCGCCCCACTAAACACACGAACACCACTCAAAGGAACATAAATCTTGCTGATGAATAAAGTCATTGCACGTAGTGAGACTTTCAACCACAACAGGTAGACCAGCAAGCCACAATGCTGTGCTCCCCAGCAGTGAAAAAACGCCCAGCTGAAAAACGGGTTCGAACGAAAATAACATAAGCTGACAAAGCGGCATTAGTCCAACACCGTTATGTACAACTCGGACAAATTTTCGACCGCTTGTAACCTGACTGCCCCCACTACCCACAACAACACTGTAAACCATGCGCGTGCCACTCTCCCTGCCCCCATAAGGAAACATGCCAGTCATCTGGTGTGCCAAATCGCAAGGGAGACGGCTAAGGAAAGGGGCTCCTTGAACCGTAAACGCATAAACCACTATGGGCTGTTTTCCCACGCAGGGAAAGGAGGAAAATGCCAACCACCCGCGCTACACCTACACACCCACTGACACCCATCCAATTGAACATAAATACGAGTTGTGCACGCTATCAAACAGGATACACTCCTCAATCCGAGGACGCCACCCTCTAAACAACCGACCAACTCGGAATCAAGTACACCAATGGACGACCCGGCTCCAAGCCCCACCTGACGCCTGCAACGCTCAACGCTCGTCTCCGAAACGACCCACTTGGTCTGGGTCCTAAGTTGCAAGAGAGTCAACGGAAACGAAACCCCAACTGACCAATAGATAAGAGGTAGATGGCTACAAGCCATCAGTGACGGACTGACACGCGACCGGACCATCGCGAAGAAAATCATAAAAAAGAGACACAAAACACATGTACCTAATAACGAACCCCTGGGAACCCCCCCTCCGCAAACAAGGAAATATTCCAGACGACTGGATCACCAAACCGTGAGGTTTTAGTGGGTAGTGGAGCGTGAACCCGCCAATTTTTTCCACAATCCGAGCCCCACACTACCCCGTTACACCGGGGTGTGCCGAAAATGCATTTTCCCTCACAACCGACTCTGCCCCTTGGGCGAGGCCGGCTCCAGCGCGCTAAGTAGGGCTGATATCATTTCACTCACTACTTAGCACTTATCTCGATAATACCTACGTATCTCTCGTTAGTACCTATGTATTATGAAATAAAACGCTTTCCAAAAAAAAAAAAAAAGATAAACAACTGAAGAGTTCCCTCGAGAATTCATTCCAACTATCTCAGGCACCTCATGAATCAGAAACAGACGAACTGGAATTAGCCTCTCAATCCCGTCATCCCCATTATATTCGTACGCATCTTTACAGCAATCCACCTCCTTCTGTTCAATCGGTCCTATCGCCTGACCAGAACGAGCAGGACCCTTCCGACAAGCAGCGAAAGCCCGCGTGGCCTCAAGCGCATCAAACAACCGGGTCATCGCGTCCACGCAGATTCCCCCGCACTCTATGTCCGCATCCTTAATTAAAAACGGCGGTGCGATTCCAGGAAGCGCCGCCGCGGCACACAGACCAGAGGCAAAACCATCCTCATGGAACCTGTAGCGCGTGGATGCGCCCACTATCCAGCCCTGTCGCCGCCGCCTGCTCGTTGAGCCGAGCGAGGAGACGCTGGGTGCGCACAGAGTCAGCGGAGAGGACTGGGTGTGAATAGGCGTAGTAGCCTATGACGTGCGCGTGGGATGGCCGTGTTTCTGTGATGAGAGGCGCCGGAGATAATTCATCCAGTCTGTTCCCGTTCCGGATCAGAAAGTCGAGATAAGTGAGTTATTTGAGCCAAGAAACTGGGAAGGAAAATAGATATTATGACGCACATGTCCTGTTAAGAAGGCGTAGGATCAGTGAAGATGGGGTTGGTAGGTAGGGCAGTCAGGACGGAGCTCACAAGGATAGCTGGGGGTCATTTGCTTCCTTCATGCCTTTCTTATCTACGGTTATCCGCGTAATACCGACCACGTGAGGCACGAACACGAGAACATCCGTCACCGTCATCCGTGGTGAGTGATTCGACCCATTTCTCATTCCGACTGAGAAGGAATTTATTGCTGTTTTCAAAAGAGTGAGCGATTGCGGAAAAACCCGAAAAATTGTGCATCAAAAATACTGGGGGACGATTTGATTTATATCTCACGAAATACTCATCGGATCACTATGAATAATACATGAAAGTTGCTCTATTTTTCAAGCCCGATGTGTTTGTGAAAAGAACGGTGTGATTTGATGAGGAATTGATGAGGAATTGCCAACTTGGTCTTGGGGCAAATGCTGTGGACAATTTGATTTATATCTCATGAAATACTTGTCGGATCACTATGAATGATACATGAAACTTGATCTATTTTTCAAGCCCAAGGTATATGTGAAAAGAACAGCATGATTTGATGAGAAATTGCCAACCTGGTCTTGGGGCTGCTCACAAACATCAGCAAAAGATCCATCTGCTTGAAAATGGCTTAAAAGTCCTTAAAATGGCTTTTTAGCGTCCCAAGAGCTCTCAAGCTAAATAAGCCCATATTTTTTTGTTTTTTGTTTTAAGCATAACTCAGTCAATTCTTGTCCAATTTGCATGCTTAAGGGCTCATTTGAATCGCATTAAAAAGGGCTACGTCATGAATACATAGAATTTGCAATATTCCCACATTTTGCCATTTCAAGCTAAATTAAGAGGAAAAAAGCAAATGGATCTTTTGCTGATGATATTCATACTATGATTTGGACTACAGAGCATCAATGGTGATATTCCAGTCTAATACTAAATCCTTGTTGAAGTAATGCGGCGCGGAAGCAAATACCGGAGCCCGGCTCCGAGCGCCCGTTGGAGTACCGGAGCACAGTACGGCCGCGCGCGTATGTGCATGCAGTTAGCAGCATCCAAAGCCGTGCTTAACGGACGAGAGATCGAGTATATACATATTACTATACAGTCACTAGCATACCCAACCGCTGGGCATCGAGCCCGATAGAGTACATATAAAAGAGCTACAGTAATAGTACGGCTCCCTCAGTTATCGTGCCGCACGCGCGACCACTGAGGTGAGCCGGGCTATCTTATATTTAGTGTTACCATACTCACAGTAGATTAGATTGTCCATCTTATCTAGGTAATATCATAAGTTATCGTGCCGCACGCGCGACCACTGAGATTGTCCATCTATCTAGATCCTTCGCGCGCGCCCGCTTTCACTCACTCGTACTACCTTCTAGTATTGCATCAGGTTATGGGCCCTGCCCAGAAAGCTAGTACATCTGCATCAGCCTCAGCCTCCGGATCTACCCCTAGTCCCTCCACTATGTCCACCTCTGCCGAGTACACTCCTATTGAGAAACTTCCTGTTTCCATCCCTCGTCTTGAACCCAATGGCTCCAACTGGGCCATCTTCCAGATACGCTTCCGTAATGCGATGAAAGTCACGCGTCGATGGGCCTTCTTCACAGGCGACAAGTCTTGCCCTGTGCCTGCTGACTTAGCTCACCCAACGAGCAATGAGACGAACGCGAGGGAGAAGTGGGAGTATGATGACTCCGTGGCCAGCTACCAGCTATCTCAATGCCTCCCCGACACCACTGTCATGCGCCTAAGCGGCTGTGACACGACGAAGGAGCGCTGGCACGCAGTCAGCAGTGAATACCAGGCCAAGAGTTCATATGCGCAAGCCGATCTCCACCAGACATTTCTGGAGATGCGATGCGCAAAGGGGGAGGATGTTCGGGAGTTCCTGTCAAGCCTCTGCTACAAAAGAGAGGAGTTAGCGGCCGCCGGTGTAATCGTCACCGAGAAGGAGTACGAACGTACCATCCTCCGCGGCATCCCCAGCGAACTGGCGACCTTCGCGTCGCACCTCCTTTCCTCAGCACTTATTGTCTACGGCGCCACCTCGATCAACATCGACGCTCTTATTAATCAGATTAATGAAGAGGCCGAGCGGTTGAACAGTCGACGCGCGCGTGGAAATTCAGGCCAGGGAGGGAAGAAGGAGTCCACCACGGACGAGGCTTTGAGGCCACAGAATCCAAGGGCGGAAAGAAACAACGCCGCAAGGGCGACTGCCACAACTGTGGCAAGGCCGGACACTGGGCGCGAGAGTGCCGCTCCCCTAAAAAGGAGAAAGACGAGAGCGCAGGCACGCAGGCCGCGCAGACGTCGAGCACCACCCAGGAGTCGGAGAACGAGCCCGTGGGCTCAGCAAACACTGCCACGGTATACGACTTTGAGGGAGATGGGTTCTGGATGGCCGAAGAAGCCGTCGTCCCTGCCCCAGATGTCGACATGGAACCAGATCCGATGCTGGGCGCATCCGATGTCATCGATGACGCGCCGCATCAGGAGGGGGAGGATATGTTCCTCAGCGAGGAGGAGTGGTTCGGAGTGGCCATCGCAGATGTTGATGAGGAAACGGATCCTCGCGTCGACCTGCAAGGACCCGAGCGATCAACCTCCCAACACCGAACGGGGCAGCAGAACCCCATGATCACCCTGTGCCCGAGCAGATCCAAGCCCCCACCTGCCGAGTGGAAAGGCTGTCGGAGTCGCTCCGGGGCAAGGAACGTGGCGCGCGACTGGGCAAGATAGCCAGGTGTCGGCGCACGCACTCGAGGGCAAGACCCCCCTCGAAAAGGTGCATGGGCGCCCTCACAGCCCTCATGACCTCCGCGACCCGTATTCAAGAGGCTCCACCGGGAAGGAGCAAAGCCTTGTCGATCCGAAGGCCCTAGTCCGCGTGCATCAGATGCGGAGGCCTGTCCTCGATGAGAGTGCCGTCGTGCACATCGATCCGTGGCCCAACGCGGGCACCATTCACGCAGATCCGGACATCTATTTTGAGGTGTCAGCTATGCTCGAGGGGGAGCAAAACTCAATCTTACCGAGTGAAGACAGCGAGCAGGCTGTCACCCCCAAAATCCTTTCATTTTCGTTAAAGCCCCTTGTGCTGCCGACACCTGACACCCTTGAACGAGAGTCAAAGCCGCCGGGCAAAGAAACGGAGCCCGAGAGACACGGTGCTGCACAGCATCCCGCACCCTTAAAGCCGCCTGACCGCGTTGATGAGAACCCAGACAAAGCAGGGGGAGTTTGCCCCCAGCACGCCCTCACAGTTGAGATGGGCGACGTCGAGGCACCAACGCGCGCATGGTAGAAGCCAAGCACGAGGCCAAGTGGCCCCTGCAAGGACTGGCAACCGAGCACGAGCGCGGGCCTAACCAGCCACCACGAGAAGTGCCGTATGGGCACAGGCCTAATAAGCCACCACGAGAGGCGCTGTATGAGCGCGGGCCCGATTGGCCACCAGAGACGTCGTACGAGCACGACCCAAGCACCTTGAAGAGTGCCGCTCCTGGGCACCCAGATGTGAGAAGCCAGCACAGAGAAGGGGGCCATCCAGGAGGGGTTCGATTGACCCAGAGAGACCCCATTTCGAGTCAAAAACGCGGCATCGTCGCCCCACGAAAAAGAAGAGAAAACTGACAAAAATCAAGTCAGTATGGTCAGCATCGATTATGGTGTCTACGCACCTCCATTTCTGTTTTCCATCGCTTCAGGACACTCTTGCAGTGCCTGCCCCCATCCGTTCCTAGCCCGAGCTGAGGGATGTCGCCGGCGTCGTCGCCATCGTTGGAGGGACAAAGCCTCCTACAGAATTGATGACGCGGCAACTGGCAAGTCACGCGTCACCCGTCACACATCTCGTCACACGCGCCTTGCACGACACAGCCCACTGGACACTGGCTCAATGCCTATCGACGTGTTCAGCAAGAAAGCCCCCATCAATAAAATACATTTCACCGCAGTCTCGGACCACGTGAGAAATGAGGGGGAGTGTTGAAGTAATGCGGCGCGGAAGCAAATACCGGAGCCCGGCTCCGAGCGCCCGTTGGAGTACCGGAGCACAGTACGGCCGCGCGCGTATGTGCATGCAGTTAGCAGCATCCAAAGCCGTGCTTAACGGACGAGAGATCGAGTATATACTATATTACTATACAGTCACTAGCATACCCAACCGCTGGGCATCGAGCCCGATAGAGTACATATAAAAGAGCTACAGTAATAGTACGGCTCCCTCAGTTATCGTGCCGCACGCGCGACCACTGAGGTGAGCCGGGCTATCTTATATTTAGTGTTACCATACTCACAGTAGATTAGATTGTCCATCTTATCTAGGTAATATCATAAAGTTATCGTGCCGCACGCGCGACCACTGAGATTGTCCATCTTATCTAGATCCTTCGCGCGCACCCGCTTTCACTCACTCGTACTACCTTCTAGTATTGCATCAATCCTGAGGTGCTACAACAATTTTGATGGCATTTGAGCAAGTTGTCAACAATTCCAAGTAGTGTTTCCTCAGCATAGCAAGCTGACCAGTAGTTATTGCCACTTATTGGCCATATTAGGCTCAATAAATTTTGTAAAATACCGGAAATATTTGTGTGGATCTGTGACCCCAAAAAATGATGGGTCACTTATTACGACTAAGGGATTAGAGCTCGTGGTAACATTCTATTTCCAAAATACCAGAACATCGAAAGCTAGGATGAGGAAACACTACTTGGAATTGTTGACAACTTGCTCAAATGCCATCAAAATTGTTGTAGCACCTCAGGATTATAGTATATAGACTGGGAATATACACCCATTGATGCTCTGTAGTCCAGAAATCATAGTATGAATGTATTTTGTGAGCAGCCCCAAGACCAGGTTGGCAATTTCTCATCAAATCATGCTGTTCTTTTCACATATACCTTGGGCTTGAAAAATAGATCAAGTTTCATGTATCATTCATAGTGATCCGACAAGTATTTCATGAGATATAAATCAAATTGTCCACAGCATTTGCCCCAAGACCAAGTTGGCAATTCCTCATCAATTCCTCATCAAATCACACCGTTCTTTTCACAAACACATCGGGGTTGAAAAATAGAACAACTTTCATGTATTATTCATAGTGATCTGATGAGTATTTCATGAGATATAAATCAAATTGTCCCCCAGCATTTTTGATGCACAATTTTTCGGGTTTTTCCACAATCGCTCACTCTTTTGAAAACAGCTATAAGACACACGATCTCATCAGAATGAAACCAGACTTCATCTCATTCCACCTGAAATCGAACCAGGGGATCTGGTTGGGAAGTTCATGGTGCACACATCTGGCGGCGTATAAAGTGCGCTAAACTCAATGAGAGATGGGAGGTTCAGATGGGAGCAGAAGCTTACAATCAAGTAGTCATCCCTAGACCGTGACGAATAGCCTTCCCTCTGCTAGTACTCCACAGTGTACAAGTCGTCCTTTTCATCAAGGACGCGTAACGCGCACGCGTTGAAATTTGAAACGCATGATATTGAAAACGCGTCTCATCTGGCAAAACATGCTGTGCAGACCATCGTTGGCTCACTCGAACGCGCCGCTGTCGCGCGAAAACTAGACGTCATCTGGATCTTGACCACCTCGACGCCGTGCCTATGCAGTGCGAGAAATCAAAGAAATTGGAGTGTGTCATGATACGAATAATTGCGGAATAGCGCAGAGTTGATCCAGAGGCCGGACGGATACGTACAAATCCGTAGATTGTATGAGGGGAACCCAAGTGAGCATGCAGTTTGGAGGATTTTCAAGATGTGGATCATCTGCACCAACGTACGTGTCAACATCGACGGGCTCTTTGCCTGGTTGAGTGACCTGCACTAGTACTGTGGGCAACCGGAAAGGACTCTATTGCGTGACGTCCCACGGCTCGGAGGTCGGACGAGACACCTGCCGGCTAGACGCTCTCCTTATCACTGCCATGTGTCCTCCTACAGACAGTTATTTGTCCTCGGCGCTATGCTTCTTGCCCTCAACCCACGATCTACCAGCTTTCACAGCGATTCTACTCCCCGCCATTTCTCACTCCTCCTGCTTCTCCAATGTCTACGAGCAAGCGGACAACCGACTTCTCTACCGCCAACTTCACTGCCATATTCGACGCCGCATCAAACGAGTACAAGACACTCACAAAACAAGATCTAGGAACACATCCATTTGCTGCCGCATTTGAGAACTCCAATTCTCCTGACTCTGTCATGGATGTATTTCGAGAGCAAGCCCAGGCCTTCGATAAGTTTTGCAAGGGTGATGACAAGTTGATGGCATGGTTGACGCCGATCGTAAATATTCTCTTCACGTTTTCAGGAACCCTCGGAGAAGGTATTGGTATAGTAAGTATTCAATCTTTAATGATATGTCATCCTTGAAGACATATACTTTCTTAGCCTTTCTCTCCTGCAAAGACAATCTTCACCGGCATCGGTGTTCTTCTTGGGGTCGGTATTTCCGGATTCCTTACATGTCCATCCGTCTAATATTCATCTCAGGCGGTGAAGGATGTTATGGCGAGCTACGAAGCGCTTGTGAAACTTTCGAGCGCATACAATTTTTCCTTCAACGTCTTAATTATTACACATCAGTCCCGCTCACGCGGGATGACGGAGCTACTCGCGAAAATCATGGCCCAGATTCTGTCTATTCTTGCACTTTCGACCAAGACAATGAAAGAGAGCCGAATTAGTTGGTATATTAATCGATATACTTTTTCGTGGCTAATTGTAGCTCAAGAACATTTATGAAGAGGATAATGGGAAAAACGGATGTGGAAGATGCGCTTCAAAGGTTAGATATGCTGACACAAGAGGAAGTCTGATGGCGGTGGCGAGAACCTTCGAGGCCACACACGATGTTAATGTCAATGTAAAAGCGACTCAAGAACTTACACAGCTTGTCGGCACTAAGGTCACAGTGATGGAAGACGTCCTCCAACAGGTGGATAGGAATGTCGGGTGACCAGGAGCTCATACGCAGCGTCGATGATGACGTCAAGGTAACCAAACACGGTACGCCCATCGTTTCGGTCTCTTTGTAATGTGCCGATTTCCTCATATTCTAAAACAGCAATTGATGAAATTCAACGTTTGTTATTCCCTGACACTGCTATAATTGATCATCGTGTCTGAAACGCACTAACAGGAAATCAATCGCGAGAGAAGCTCCGAACATGGCTCGCGCCTCCAAATCCTTCCATCAACCATAATACTGCACATGACACCCAGCACGACGGAACAGCAAACTGGTTCATCCAAGGTCATACATTCGATGAGTGGAAAACGAACGGATCCTTGTTGTGGATCCGTGGAAATCGTATGCTTCTTTTGCCTTGTTATACTTTCTGGCTGCTAATGATTTATCTGGGTTTTCAGCGGGGTCTGGCAAGAGTATACTTTGGTTCGTAGTTACACGACTATCCCGGAAATAGGAAACTTACTCTGTTGTCAAGTTCGGCCATTATCGAGGAAATCAAGCATCTTCGAATATCGAGATCAGCTCTTCTCGCGTACTACTACTTCGACTTCAAGGACGCCGCCAAACGAGATGTCCGGGGCTTGTTGACTTCCCTCCTCCTGCAACTTGTTGAGGACTCTGATCCATGCTGGGACCTTCTTTCTCAACTACACAAGACGTGCCGTGATGGGTCAGAACAGCCAAGCGTGGCCACGCTCGCCCAGTGTCTAAACAGAATGCTCGATCTCCCTGGTCAAATCCCAACATACATCATTATTGACGCCTTGGACGAATGTCCAAATAACACCGGGACCCCATCCGCTCGTGAGAGGGTTCTGAACTTTGTTGAGGACCTCGTGGAGTCGAAGCATCCCAATCTATTCATCTGTATCACCAGTCGCCCTGAGCAAGACATAAATACTGCTCTTAACCCCTTGACACCTCCATCGCGTCGTGTTTCCCTCCACGAAGAGCGTGGTCAAATAGAAGACATCAACAGCTTTGTCCACTCTTTCGTCATGAATGATCGGTCAATGCGGAGATGGAGAGCGGAAGACAAGGATCTTGTTATCCGTGTACTCTCGGAGCGCGCTCAGGGCATGTGAGTCACCTTTTTCCAATCGCATTAAGATAGTTATTTATAATTCCGGGCAGGTTCCGTTGGGTATATTGCCAGCTTGACACGCTTCGTCGATGCATGCCCTCAAGTATTTGCAAAGCTCTTGATGAATTGCCAATCACTTTGGATGACACATACGAACGGATTTTGCAAGGCATCCCAAAAGAGAAGTTTCAGCATGCGCGCCGACTTTTCCGATGTATTGTTGCTGCGATTCGGCCACTTCGGGTCGAAGAACTCGCAGAGATATTTGCGATCGAGTTTGGCGCCAACGAGGCGACTAATCTGGTGGACAGCTGGCGACCAGAAAATCCAGAAGAGGCTGTGCTTTCTGCGTGTTCCTCGCTGATCGCCATCATCGATGACAATGGTTCGAAAATTGTACAATTTTCGCACTTTTCAGTCAAGGAATTCATGACCTCGGATCGTCTTCAAACGTTGGATATCAGCCACCTATCGGACTACTATATTCCCCTGGAACCGGCGCATGCGATTTTGGCGCGGGCATGCATGGCAGTCCTACTTCAGTTGGATGAAAATGTGGATAGGAAGCGGGTCGCGACACTTCCCCTAGTCAATTACGCTTCTGACCACTGGCGCGATCATGCGAAGTTTAAGAATGTCCAGTCACAAATTGAAGATGACTTGAAGCATCTATTCGATCCAAAGGGGCCATATCTTCGTGCTTGCGTTTGGGTGGATGACATGAAGTTCGAATATCTTTACGGCTCCACTGCTGAGCAACCGCCTCCACTCCCGGAGACACCCCTATATTATGCGTTATTTTGGGGGTTTAGCGAGCTGGTAAAGTGGCTCATCACGACGCAGGGAGAAGATGTGAATGCCAAGTGTCGTCGTAACAGAACACTGTTGCATGTTGCATCTGAGCAGGGACATGTCGACCCTGTGCGTGTGTTACTCGACCACGGGGCCCGCGTGAACTCGCTGCAAAATGATGTCAACTGGACACCCTTGCATTATGCATCGTACAGGGGAAATCTCCAAGTCGTGCAACTCCTCCTCGAGCGTGGGGCTACCTTGAACGCACGATCCGCTGACGGCAGTAGCCCGGTATATCTGGCGTCGCAAAACGGATGTAGAGAGGTCGTGCGGTTGTTGCTTCGTCACGGAGCGGACGTGCACACCCAGGGGGATCTTGATCAGACACCGTTCCAGAGTGCTATTGTGAACAACCATCACGACATTGCGGCCCAACTGTTGCTGGACTGGCGCCCAACGACGATGAGAGGGTAGAGACAGTATTGCTCATATGTAGTATTTGCAGGCCTGTCATAACTAGATCCAGGAGTATGTCATATGCCGGTGTCCCATCCAATGCTATTGAAAAGTCTACTATGATGCCCAACAACATTCCGCAGGCAGACCTCGTTCTCATGAAAAACTACTTGAGTCTCATCTACAGTCCCTTATGCTATTACCTGTCTAGTGCTGTCGCTGACCGAACGATGGATTACGCGTGCGTTATTAACATCAGCCAAGAAGTCGATCCAAATACCACACGAAGGATGTTGGATCGTGGGCCATACCGCCATGCGGAGCTCCTCCGTGCGTACAGCCCAGTAAACTGATATAGTGGGCCTCGGGGTAAAGAGCAAATACGTACCAGTGCCAACCAACCCAACCCATCTCTTTAGCCTCTCCCTTTCCGCTTTCACCTCTTCGAATCTTCCGAACCGCTTCTCCAACCACAACACTCGCGCCATTCGCCCCCACAAGGCGCGTGAAGGAGGCGATTGGCAGTGGCATTTGGCACGCACGACTCCAACCTTGGATTTTGCCATCGAAACCGATTGTGGGCTTATTGTATTTCAATTTTCAATAGTTGGGACGGTGCGATGAATAAATCCCATGAGATGAATAGGATGGGCGTACGCTCAGTTTAGAGGGAGAATTAAAAAGAAAACGCGCAGATGAAAACGGGACGATCTCATACGCACCTGGTGATTGCTCGCTCCGTTCGCAACAAAGTGGAACGCCCAGAACAAACAAGAACAAATTGTCGCTGCGACTCGAACGCGCGAGACGCTGAATATCATCTGGGTCTTGATCACATCGACGGTGCACTTATGCAGTGTGAGAAATCGAACAAAATTGGGATATGTCGTGGGGTTGAAGACAACCTGCAGGATACAAATGAATTGCAAGGTAGCGGAGAGTGAGAGTTGCGCTGGAGGCCGGATACATACAAATCCGCTGACTGTATATGCTAGTGACCCGTGTGAGGATGCAGGTAGGAGGGGTTTTCAAGATGGGAATTTATCAATGTACGTGTCGACATCGACCGGCTCTTTACCTGGTCGAGTGACTTGCACAGTGGGTGATCGGAATGGACTCAATTGGCGTCCACTCGGAGACGTGAGTTGACGCATTGACGAGACACGTGCCGGCTAGCCTAGGGCCGTCCTTATCCGAGTCAGTTCCGAGTCACTGGTTTGACATGAATCACTGGCAATTACCTCCTACAAAACAATTATTTGTCTTCAGCGCTGTGCTTGTTGCCCTCAACCCACGACCTGCCAGGCCACGCAGCGATTCTACTCCTCCCCTCCTCTCGCGCCTCAATGTCCACGAGCAATCAGACAACCGACCTCTCTACCACCAACTTCACTGCAATATTCGATGCCGCATCAAACGAGTACAAGACACTCACAAAACAAGATCTACAAACACATCCATTTGCTGTCGCATTTGAGAACTCCAATTCTCCTGATTCTGTCATGAACGTATTTCGAAAGCAAGCCCAGGCCTTCGATAAGTTTTGCAAGGGCGATGACAAATTGATGGCATGGTTGACTCCGATCATAAATATACTCTTCATTTTCTCAGATACTCTCGGAGAAGATATCGGTATAGTAAGCATTCCATCTTTCATGATACAGTATATCAACCGTACGACATATACTTTCTTAGCCTTTCTCTCCCGCAAAGACGCTCTTCACTGGTATTAGTGTTCTTCTTGGGGTCAGTCTATTCCCACATTCCATACATGGCCAATCATATAATATTCAACTCAGGCGGTGAAGGATGTTATCGCGAGCTACGAAGCGCTCGTGAAACTTCTCGAGCGGATCCAATTTTTCCTTCAACGTCTTCAATATTATACATCAGTTCCACTCACGCCGGAGATGACGGAACTACTCGCGAAAATCATGGCCCAGATTCTGTCCATTCTTGCGCTTTCGACCAAGAAAATGAAAGAGAGCCGAATTAGTTGGTCTATTCAATCGATATACTCTTTCATGGCTAATTGTAGTTCAAGAAACATTTATGAAGAGGCTTATGGGAAAGACGGATGTGGAAGATGCGATTCAAAGATTGGATACCCTGACGAAAGAAGAGAATCTGATGACGGCGGCAAGAACCTTCGAGGCCACACACCATGTCGACAATGTCGACAATAAGGTGACAGTGCTCACCTATGATATTAAGGAGGGCACACGCACCATTGATGATAATGTTAAAGTAATTAAAGGCGGTGCGCTCATTTTTCAATTTCTTCATACACATGCCGACCGTCCCATATTATATCTTAAACAGTTATGGATGACCTACGACGTTCGTCACTCCCTGACATTATGATTAATCGTTGTAGTTAAAATCTATTCACAGGAAACCAATCGCGTACAGAGCTTCGACAATGGCTCGCGCCTCCGGACCCTTCCATCAACCATTATACTGCACATGACACCCAGCATGACGGAACAGCAAACTGGTTCATCCAAGGTCGCACATTTGATGGGTGGAAGACGAACGGGTCCTTGTTGTGGATCCGTGGAAATCGTATGCTTCTCTTGCTCTGTCATACTTTCTGGACTGCTAATGGTTTATCTGGGGTTTCAGCGGGGTCTGGCAAGAGTATCCTTTGGTACGTAGTTACATGGCTATCCGTGTGATACGAAACTTATCCCGATGTCAAGTTCGGCCATCATCGAGGAAATCAAGCATATTCGAGAATCGAGATCAGCTCTGGTCGCGTACTACTACTTCGACTTCAAGGATGCCGCCAAACAAGATGTCCGGGGCTTACTGACTTCCCTCCTCCTGCAACTTATTGACGACTCTGATCCTTGCTGGGACCTTCTTTCTCAACTACACCAGAGATGCCGTGATGGGTCAGAACACCCTAGCGTGGCCACGCTCGCGGAGTGTCTTAACAGCATGCTCGATCTCCCTGGTCAAATCCCGACATACATCATTATTGACGCCTTGGATGAATGTCCGAATAACACCGGGGCTCCATCCGCTCGTGAGAGGGTTCTGAGCTTTATGGAGGACCTCGTGCAGTCGAAGCATCCCAATCTATTCATCTGTATCACCAGTCGCCCTGAGCAAGACATAAGTACTACTCTTAACCCCTTGACATCCCCATCGCGTCGTGTTTCCCTTCACGAGGAAGGTGGTCAAATGGAAGATATCAATATCTTTGTCCGCTCTTTCGTCAAGAATGATCGGACCATGCGGAGATGGAGAGCGGAAGATAAGGATCTTGTTATCCGTGTACTCTCGGAGCGCGCTCAGGGCATGTGAGTCACCTCTTTCAGATCGCTTTAAGATAGTTATTTATGATTCCGGGCAGGTTCCGTTGGGTATATTGCCAACTTGACACGCTTCGTCGATGCATGCCCTCAAGTATTCGCAAGGCTCTGGATGAATTGCCAATCACTCTGGATGACACATACGAACGGATTTTGCAAGGGATCCCAAAAGAGAAGTTTCAGCATGCGCGTCGACTTTTCCAATGTATTGTTGCTGCGATTCGGCCACTTCGGGTCGAAGAACTGGCAGAGATATTTGCGATCGAGTTTGGCGCAAACGAGGCGACTAATCTTGTCGACGGCTGGCGACCAGACAATCCAGAAGAGGCTGTGCTTTCTGCCTGTTCCTCGCTGATCGCCATCATCGATGACGAGGGTTCGAAAATTGTACAATTTTCGCACTTTTCGGTCAAGGAATTCCTGACCTCGAATCGTCTTGAAACATCGGATATCGGCCACCTATCGGACTACTATATTCCGCTGGAACCGGCGCATGGGATTTTGGCGCGGGCATGCATAGCAGTCCTACTTCAGTTGGATGAAAAGGTGGATAGGGAGCGGGTCGCGACATTTCCTCTAGTCGAGTACGCTTCTAGGCGCTGGCGCGATCACGCGAGGTTCGAGAATGTCCAGTTACAAATTCAAGACGACTTGAAGCATCTACTCAATCCGAAGAGGCCACATCTTCGTGTTTGCATTTGGATGCATAACGTGGAGGTCGACTACATTCACAACTTGTTTGAGTATTTCGATGCCGAGAAACCGCCTCCACTGCCTGCGACACCCCTATTTTATGCGGCGTTTTGTGGGTTTGGCGAGCTGGCAAAGTGGCTCATCACGACACATTCAGAAGATATAAATGCCAAGTGTTATGATGACAGAACACCGCTGCATGTAGCATCTCAGGAGGGACATGTTGACGTTGTGCATTTGTTACTCGACCACGGGGCCCAGGTGAACTCGCATGACTGTGACAAGTGGATGCCCTTACATTACGCATCGGCGGAGGGAAGACCCGAGGTCGTGCAGCTCCTCGTCGAGCATAAGGCCACCTTAAACGCACGGGACGTTAACGGCAGCAGCCCGGTATATACAGCGTCGCGATTGGGACATCTAGAGGTCGTGCGGCTGTTGCTTAGTCACGGAGCGGACGTGCACATACAGGGTAAATATGGTACGAGTGAATATGGTACACCATTAGCGAAAGCTACTGAGGAAGGCTATCACGATATTGCGCAACTGTTGTTGGAACATGGTGCCAAACGGGAATGAGAGAGTAGTAGTGACAGTATTGCTCATATGTAGTATTCGCAGACTAGCCGGTGTCAATTATAACTAGATCCAGGTCGTACTGTCATAGTACCCTAGAGTCCCGTCCAATGCCTTTACTACGATGGCCCAACATTTCGCAAGCAGACCTTGTCCTCATGAAAAAGACTTGAGGAGCCTCATCTACAGTCCCTTATGCTGTTATCTGCCCAGTGCTGTCGCGGACTGAACCTGGATTACGCGTGCGTCATTACTATCAACGCATAAATCGAATCAAATACCACACAAAAAATCTGGCGTTCACGCCATTCTCCCCAGTCTTTTACAAAGCGCTGAGTTGACCTTGAACCGACCACGATGCTGTTGGATCGTAGGCGGTAGGCCATGCGGAGCTCCTCCGTGCATACGACCTCAGTAAATTGATATGGTTGTTGGTGATCAAACCCAGAGTAAACCCTAGTTCAAGTTTTGATTGTTTGCCACGAGAATCAATCGACTTCTTCCGCTGGACGAAGAGAATAGTTGAGTAGTGGGTCTCGGGGCGGAGAGCGGATACGTACCATGTCAACCAACCCATCTCCTTAGCCTCTTCCTTTCCGCTTTGCATCTTCCGAACTGCTCCCACAAGGCGCGTCGCGTCAAGGAGGCGAATATCACTACTGTAGTACTGCCGTACAGTATGTCGGAAATGACTTACAGACAAAAGTTTGTCCTCGGCGCTATGCTTTTTTCTCAACCCACGATCTACAAGTTCACGCGACGATTCCACTCTTCCTGTCTTCATCAAAATCTTGTCTTCACTAACCAATCTGCACGTGGCCTATTATAAACTTCCCCGGCTCGTCGGCCCGCTCATTACGATGCGTCTTGGCTTTTGCCACAGTATAACTTCCGTTATACTGTGACATGTGAACCTTCACTACTACACCAGCTTTATTACAGAATACCTGAGGATATGGTCACTACCGGCATCGGAGATATGCAGCGCCTCGTCCGAGTGGCACGCGAAATGATGTGGTCGAATGTGATGTTTCCTTCGCAAGTAGTCATCCCTGAACCGTGATGAATAGCCTTCCCTCTGCAAGTACTCCCCAATGGACAAGTCACCCTTTTCATCGAGGACCCTTAATGCGCACGCGTTGAAACGCATAATATTGAAACAGCATACGCCACTTACCTAGGTCGAACGCACGTATCGGCTGGCAAAACACGCTGTGCAGACCATCGCCGGCGCACTCGAACGTGCCGCTGTCGCGCGGGTCGCTGAATGTCATCTGGGTCTTGATTACCTTGACGGAGCGCTTATGCAATGCGAGAAAATGAAGAAAATTGGGGTATGTCTGTGGGCTTGAAGGAGTTTTGAAGGCAATCAGCAAGTTACGAATCAATTGCAAGGTGGCGGAGAACTGCTATACACGTACAAATCTGCCGATTGTGTAAGGGGAACCCGTGTGAGCATGCAGGTAGGAAGGTTTTCAAGGTATGGATGTATCAACGTACGTGTCGACATAGACGGGCTCTTTGCCTGGTTGAGGACATCCACTGGGGGCGAGTTTGGCGTCGTCCCACGGTTCGGAGTCGGACGAGACACTAGACGCTCTCCTTATCACTGGCATGTGTTTTTTTTATCTTACGGACAACTGTTTGTCCTCGGAGCTATGCTTGTTGCCCTCAACCCACGACCTACCAGCCCACCCAGCCATTCCACTCCTCGACATTTTGCACTCCTGCTTCCGCAATGTTCACAGGCAAGCAGACAACCGACGTCTCTACCGCCAACTTCACTGCAATATTCGATGCCGCATCAAACGAGTACAAGACACTCACAAAACAAGATCTAGAAACACATCCATTTGCTGCCGCATTTGAGAACTCCAATTCTCCAGACTCTGTCATGAATGTATTTCGAAAGCAAGCCCAAGCCTTCGACAAGTTTTGCAAGGGCGATGACAAGTTGATGGCATGGTTGACTCCGATCATAAATATCCTCTTCATTTTCTCAGATACTCTCGGAGAAGGTATTGGCATAGTAAGCATTCCATCTTTCATGATATATCAGACTTGTGGACATATATTCTCTTAGCCTTTCTCTCCCGCAAAGACAATCTTCACCGGCATTGGTGTTCTTCTTGGGGTCAGTCTATTCCCACATTCCATATATGTCCATGTCCATTCATATAATATTCAATTCAGGCGGTGAAGGATGTTATCGCGAGCTACGAAGCGCTCGTGAAACTTCTCGAGCGGATCCAATTTTTCCTTCAACGTCTTAATCATTACACATCAGTCCCACTCACGGCGGATATGACGGAGCTACTCGCGAAAATCATGGCCCAGATTTTGTCTATTCTTGCACTTTCGACCAAGACAATGAAAGAGAGCCGAATTAGTTGGTCTATTCAATCGATATACTCTCTTGTGACTAACCATAAAGCAAGAAAAACTTATGAAGAGGCTAATGGGAAAGACGGAGGTGGAGGATGCACTTCAAAGATTAGATATGCTGACACAAGAGGAGAATCTGATGATAGTGGCGAGAACCTTCGAGGCCACACACGATGTTAGCGTCAATGTGAAAACGACTCAAGACCTTGCACAGCATGTCGACACTAAGGTCACAGTGATCGAGGAGGTCGTCCAGCAGGTAGATGGGAATGTCCGGGCAACTCAGGACAACATGATAGACATCGAAGAGCTCACACACCACGTCGACGACAACGTGATGGAGATCCAAGAGCTCACCTATGGTGTCCACGCGGATGTGGAAGTGATTAAGGAGGGCACACGCACCATTGATGATACTGTTAAAGTAACTAAAGGCGGTGCGCTCATTTTTCAATTTCTTCATACACATACCGATCGTCCCGTATTATATCTTAAACAGTCATGGATGACCTACGACGTTCGTCACTCTCTGACATTATGATTAATCGTTGTGGTTAAAAATGTGTTCACAGGAAACCAATCGCGCACTGAGCTTCGACGATGGCTTGCGCCTCCGAACCCTTCCATCAACCATAATACTGCACATGACACCCAACACAATGGAACAGCAAACTGGTTTATCCAAGGTCCTACATTCGACGAGTGGAGGACGAACGGATCCTTGTTGTGGATCCGTGGAAATCGTATGCTTTTCTTACCTCGTCATACTTCCCTGACCGCTAATGGTTTATCTGCTTTTTCAGCTGGGTCTGGCAAGAGTATCCTTTGGTACGTAGTCACACGACTTTCTGGTGATACAAAACTTATCCTGGTGTCAAGTTCGGCCATTATCGAGGAAATCAAGCATATTCGAAAATCGAGATCAACTCTGGTCGCATACTACTACTTCGACTTCAAGGACGCCGCCAAACGAGATGTCCGGGGCTTGCTGACCTCCCTCCTCCTGCAACTTGTTGAGGACTCTGATCCATGCTGGGACCTTCTTTCTCAACTACACAAGACGTGTCATGATGGGTCAGACCAGCCTAGCGTGGCCACGCTCGCGCAGTGTCTTAACAGCATGCTCGATCTCCCTGGTCAAATCCCGACATACGTCATTATTGACGCCTTGGACGAATGTCCAAATAACACCGGGACCCCATCCGCTCGTGAGAGGGTTCTGAACTTTGTTGAGGACCTCGTGCAGTCGAACCATTCCAATCTATTCATCTGTATCACCAGTCGCCCTGAGCAAGACATAAATACTGCTCTTAACCCCTTGACACCTCCATCGCGTCGTGTTTCCCTTCACGAGGAAGGTGGTCAAATGGAAGACATTAATAGCTTTGTCCACTCTTTCGTCATGAACGATCGGACAATGCGGAGATGGAGAGCGGAAGATAAGAATCTTGTTATCCGTGTACTCTCGGAGCGTGCTCAGGGCATGTGAGTCACCTCTTCCAGATCGCTTTAAGATAGTAATTTATGATCCCGGACAGGTTCCGTTGGGTATTTTGCCAGCTTGACACGCTTCGTCGATGCATGCCCTCAAGTATTCGCAAGGCTCTGGATGAATTGCCAATCACTCTGGATGACACATACGAACGGATTTTGCAAGGGATCCCAAAAGAGAAGTTTCAGCATGCGCGTCGACTTTTCCAATGTATTGTCGCTGCGATTCGGCCACTTCGGGTCGAAGAACTTGCAGAGATATTTGCGATCGAGTTTGGCGCCAACGAGGCGACTAATCTCGTGGACGGCTGGCGACCAAAAATGCAGAAGAGGCTGTGCACTCTGCGTGTTCCTCACTGATCGCCATCATCGATGACGAGGGTTCGAAAATTGTGCAATTTTCGCACTTTTCGGTCAAGGAATTCCTGACCTCGGATCGTCTCCAAACATCGGATATCGGCCACCTATCGGACTACTATATTCCCCTGGAACCGGCGCATGCGATTTTGGCGCGGGCATGCATTGCAGTCTTCCTTCAGCTGGATGAAAAGGTGGATAGGGAGTGGGTCGCGACATTTCCTCTGGGCGAGTACGCTTCTGAGCACTGGCTCGATCATGCGAAGTTCGAGAATGTCCAGTCAGAAATTGAAGACGACTTGAAGCATCTATTCGATCCAAAGAGGCCACATCTTCGTGCTTGCATCTGGGTGCGTAACGTGGAGGTCGAGTACACCCACAGCTTGCGAGGTCATTACGCTGCCGAGCAACCGCCTCCACTCGCGGCGACAGCCCTATATTATGCGGTGTTTGTGGTTTAGCGAGCTGGCAAAGTGGCTCATCACGACGCATGGAGAAGATGTAAATGCCAAGTGTTATTATGGCAGAAACCGCTGCATGTAGCATCTCAGGAGACGCCATGCATGTGTTACTCGACCACGGCGCCCAGTGAACGCACAGGAATTGAAGGGTGGACGCCGTTACATTTGCATCGAAGAGGGAATCTCAAGGCCGTGCAGCTCCTTCTCGAGCATAGGCTGACTTGAACGCACGAAGCGAACACTTTTATAGCCCAATATGGTTGGCGTCGGAATGGGACGTCTGAGGTCGTGCGGCTATGCTTAGTCATGGAGCAGACGGGGATTTATGATGACACCTTTCCAGAGAGCACGAAGGAGGGCCATCATGACATGGCGCAACTGTTGCTGGAACATGGGGCCAAACGAGAATGAGAGGGTAGTAGAGACAGTATTGTTTATATGTAGTATTTGCA